>JAPTHN010000006.1:20615355-20817330 GCA_026936325.1 Platynereis dumerilii
TCACACTTGATGTCTTTCACACTTGATGTCTTTCACACTTGGTGTTTTTCACACTTCATGTTTTTCACACTTGATGTCTTTCACACTTGATGTCTCTCACACTTGATGTCTTTCACACTTGATGTCTTTCACACTTGATGTCTTTCACACTTGATGTCTTTCACACTTGATGTCTTTCACACTTGATGTCTCTCACACTATATGTCTCTCACACTATATGTCTTTCACACTTGATGTCTTTCACACTTGATGTCTTTCACACTTCATGTCTTTCACACTTCATGTCTTTCACACTTCACGTCTTTCACACTTCATGTCTTTCACACTTCATGTCTTTCACACTTCATGTCTTTCACACTTCATGTCTTTCACACTTGATGTCTTTCACACTTGATGTTTTTCACACTTGATGTTTTCCACACTTGATGTTTTTCACACTTAATGTTTTTCACGCTTGATGTCTTTCACGCTTGATGTCTTTCACACTTGATGTCTTTCACACTTGTGTTTCCTGCTAAAATTGTAATTTTGGTCACTTTGACATTTACTTCATTTGGAGACACATCTTAAAGGATAATGAGAAATGAACTGTATGTTGACGTTCTTTAATTTGATAACGATTTATATTCAGTAAATATTACTCAATGACTTGTGTTATTTTGATTTCGATTGCGCTAGGCCTGTGTGTTTTGTGGTGAATATTATAGGACTATGTTTATGCTTATGCTAAATGAACTTATAAATAGTTAGCATTAATTTCAAACAGTTTTTCAAGTAATTTATAAACATTTTACTGAGCATTCAGGTTTAATACAATTCTTTAGTTAATAACTTAGTCACTTAATGTCATCCTTTGAATTTTTCATATTTGCTATTTATTTCGTTTGATAGTTTTCACTAAAGCCAACAAAAATGTTATCTTGTACAATTATCAAATATAAAATAGCTGGTGTGATGGTAAAACTAGTTATTCTGCCAGTTTTCACACAACCTAACAAATATGCAATCTTGTACATATCCTGTAAATAATCTGGCTGGTGTGATGGCTAAACTGGTTAATTTGCTAGTTTTCACTGAAGCTGACAAACGTGTTCCTGTGCACATCTGTCACGCTTAACCTGGCCTGTGTGCTCGTAAAACTAGTTGATCTGCTAGTTTTCACAAAAGCTAACAAAATTTTATCCTGTACATTTTTCATACTTGCCCAGGTTGGTGTGATTTCGTAACCAGGGAGGGAAATCAAAACGCAATCTTGCTGAGGAGTGTCATTCTACCTGAGCTTTGCACCACATTCTTCCTGAGTTTTGCACCACATTCTTCCTGAAATTTGCACCACATTCTACCTGAGTTTTACACCACATTCTACCTGAGTTTTGCGTCACATTCTTCCTGTGTTTTGCATTACATTCTTCCTAAGTTTTGCATCACATTCTTTCTGAGGAAAACATGTCAACACTCCTACCAATAGGGTAAAAATGTGACTAATGCTAGTGGTAACGATTGTTTAAGGGTTGCATGGAGTACTCGACAATGTTAGGTAAACTGCTGTAATGATTTCTGACTGGTTTTTGCAGTATTTTAAGAGATTAGGCTAACACATTGTCTATGGGTTGTTGCAGCATGGATTAATTTTGTCCAAAAAAGCACTATTTCAGCTATTTTCACAGTTTTCACAAAACTTTGGAGAGTAAACTGGTTAATTTATTAGTTTTCACTGAAGCTGACAAACATCTTATCATGTAAATGTTTCATACTTGCCCAGGTTGGTGTGATTTCTTAACCAGGGACTGTAATCAAAACGCATTGTTCCTGAGGAGGGTCATTCTACCTGAGTTTTGCACCACATTCTACCTGAGTTTTGCACCACATTCTACCTGAGGAAGACAGGTCAACACTCTCACAAATAGGGTGAAAATGTAAATTATGTTACTGGTAACAGTTATTTAACTGTTGAGTACTCTCCAATGTTAGGTAAACCGCTGAAATGATTTCTGACAGGTTTTCCAGTATTTTAACAGATTAGGTTACAGTGTCTGAGGGTTGTTGCAGCATGGATTAATTTTGTCCAAACAAGCACTATTTCAGCTATTTCGGTTCTGATTTCCGTGCAGGAATGTTACTTAACACTAGCAACAAGGCATGGCAAGCATCCAATGGTTGTTGTAAAATGTTTACTTGCAAAATAAACGCAAATTCAGATTTTAAATTGGACGCATCCTTTCGGAGTGAGCGTAATGGGTCAAAGTAGTGTTTTGGGAGTGAAGTACCACAATATTTACATTTTGGAAGGCAATGTCATGGTGCGGTTTCCTAGCCATAACCGAGTAAATAGTTAGCAATCTGTCTTTGAAGCAACATATTGGTGTCTTTCACACTTGATGTCTTTCACACTTGATGTCTTTCACACTTGATGTCTTTCACACTTGATGTCTTTCACACTTGATGTCTTTCACACTTGATGTCTTTCACACTTGATGTCTTTCACACTTGATGTCTTTCACACTTGATGTCTTTCACACTTGATGTCTTTCACACTTGATGTCTTTCACACTTGATGTCTTTCACACTTGATGTCTTTCACACTTGATGTCTTTCACACTTGATGTCTCTCACACTATATGTCTCTCACACTATATGTCTCTCACACTTGATGTCTCTCACACTTGATGTCTTTCACACTTGATGTCTTTCACACTTGATGTCTTTCACACTTGATGTCTTTCACACTTGATGTCTTCCACACTTGATGTCTCTCACACTTGATGTCTCTCACACTTGATGTTTTTCACACTTGATGTTTTTCACACTTGATGTTTTTCACACTTGATGTTTTTCACACTTGATGTTTTTCACACTTGATGTTTTTCACACTTGATGTTTTTCACACTTGATGTTTTTCACACTTGATGTTTCTCACACTTGATGTTTCTCACACTTGATGTCTTTCACACTTGATGTCTTTCACACTTGATGTCTTTCACACTTGATGTCTTTCACACTTGATGTCTTTCACACTTGATGTCTTTCACACTTGATGTCTTTCACACTTGATGTCTTTCACACTTGATGTCTTTCACACTTGATGTGTCTCACACTTGATGTTTCTCACACTTGATGTCTTTCACACTTGATGTCTTTCACACTTGATGTCTTTCACACTTGATGTCTTTCACACTTGATGTCTTTCACACTTGATGTCTTTCACACTTGATGTCTTCCACACTTGATGTCTTTCACACTTGATGTCTTTCACACTTGATGTCTTTCACACTTGATGTCTTTCACACTTGATGTCTTTCACACTTGATGTTTTTTCACACTTGATGTCTTTCACACTTGGTGTTTTTCACACTTCATGTCTTTCACACTTCATGTCTTTCACACTTCATGTCTTTCACACTTGATGTCTTTCACACTTGATGTCTTTCACACTTGATGTCTTTCACACTTGATGTCTTTCACACTTGATGTCTTTCACATTTGATGTCTTTCACACTTGATGTCTTTCACACTTGATGTCTCTCACACTATATGTCTCTCACACTTGATGTCTCTCACACTATATGTCTTTCACACTTGATGTCTTTCACACTTGATGTCTTTCACACTTCATGTCTTTCACACTTCATGTCTTTCACACTTCATGTCTTTCACACTTCATGTCTTTCACACTTCATGTCTTTCACACTTCATGTCTTTCACACTTGATGTCTTTCACACTTGATGTCTTTCACACTTGATGTCTTTCACACTTCATGTCTTTCACACTTCATGTCTTTCACACTTCATGTCTTTCACACTTGATGTCTTTCACACTTGATGTCTTTCACACTTGATGTCTCTCACACTATATGTCTCTCACACTATATGTCTCTCACACTTGATGTCTTTCACACTTGATGTCTTTCACACTTGATGTCTTTCACACTTGATGTCTTTCACACTTGATGTCTTCCACACTTGATGTCTCTCACACTTGATGTCTCTCACACTTGATGTTTTTCACACTTGATGTCTTTCACACTTGATGTCTTTCACACTTGATGTCTTTCACACTTGATGTCTTTCACACTTGATGTCTCTCACACTATATGTCTCTCACACTATATGTCTCTCACACTATATGTCTCTCACACTATATGTCTCTCACACTATATGTCTTTCACACTTGATGTCTTTCAAACTTGATGTCTTTCACACTTCATGTCTTTCACACTTCATGTCTTTCACACTTCATGTCTTTCACACTTCATGTCTCTCACACTTCATGTCTCTCACACTATATGTCTCTCACACTTGATGTCTTTCACACTTCATGTCTTTCACACTTGATGTTTTTCACACTTGATGTTTTTCACACTTGATGTTTTCCACACTTGATGTTTTTCACACTTGATGTTTTTCACGCTTGATGTCTTTCACGCTTGATGTCTTTCACACTTGATGTCTTTCACACTTGATGTCTTTCACACTTGATGTCTTTCACACTTGTGTTTCCTGCTAAAATTGTAATTTTGGTCACTTGGACATTTACTTCATTTGGAGACACATCTTAAAGGATAATGAGAAATGAACTGTATGTTGACGTTCTTTAATTTGATAACGATTTATATTCAGTAAATATTACTCAATGACTTGTGTTATTTTGATTTCGATTGCGCTAGGCCTGTGTGTTTTGTGGTGAATATTATAGGACTATGTTTATGCTTATGCTAAATGAACTTATAAATAGTTAGCATTTATTTCAAACAGTTTTTCAAGTAATTTATAGACATTTTACTGAGCATTCAGGTTTAATAAAATTCTTTAGTTAATAACTTAGTCACTTAATGTCATCCTTTAAATTTTTCATATTTGCTATTTACTTCATTTGATAGTTTTCACTAAAGCCAACAAAAATGTTATCTTGTACAATTATCAAATATAAAATAGCTGGTGTGATGGTAAAACTAGTTATTCTGCCAGTTTTCACACAACCTAACAAATATGCAATCTTGTACATATCCTGTAAATAATCTGGCTGGTGTGATGGCTAAACTGGTTAATTTGCTAGTTTTCACTGAAGCTGACAAACGTGTTCCTGTGCACATCTGTCACGCTTAACCTGGCCTGTGTGCTCGTAAAACAAGTTGATCTGCTAGTTTTCACAAAAGCTAACAAAATTTTATCCTGTACATTTTTCATACTTGCCCAGGTTGGTGTGATTTCGTAACCAGGGAGGGAAATCAAAACGCAATCTTGCTGAGGAGTGTCATTCTACCTGAGCTTTGCACCACATTCTTCCTGAGTTTTGCACCACATTCTTCCTGAAATTTGCACCACATTCTACCTGAGTTTTACACCACATTCTACCTGAGTTTTGCGTCACATTCTTCCTGTGTTTTGCATTACATTCTTCCTAAGTTTTGCATCACATTCTTTCTGAGGAAAACATGTCAACACTCCTACCAATAGGGTAAAAATGTGACTAATGCTAGTGGTAACGATTGTTTAAGGGTTGCATGGAGTACTCGACAATGTTAGGTAAACTGCTGTAATGATTTCTGACTGGTTTTTGCAGTATTTTAAGAGATTAGGCTAACACATTGTCTATGGGTTGTTGCAGCATGGATTAATTTTGTCCAAAAAAGCACTATTTCAGCTATTTTCACAGTTTTCACAAAACTTTGGAGAGTAAACTGGTTAATTTATTAGTTTTCACTGAAGCTGACAAACATCTTATCATGTAAATGTTTCATACTTGCCCAGGTTGGTGTGATTTCTTAACCAGGGACTGAAATCAAAACGCATTGTTCCTGAGGAGGTTCATTCTACCTGAGTTTTGCACCACATTCTACCTGAGGAAGACAGGTCAACACTCTCACAAATAGGGTGAAAATGTAAATTATGTTACTGGTAACAGTTATTTAACTGTTGAGTACTCTCCAATGTTAGGTAAACCGCTGAAATGATTTCTGACAGGTTTTCCAGTATTTTAACAGATTAGGTTACAGTGTCGGAGGGTTGTTGCAGCATGGATTAATTTTGTCCAAACAAGCACTATTTCAGCTATTTCGGTTCTGATTTCCGTGCAGGAATGTTACTTAACACTAGCAACAAGGCATGGCAAGCATCCAATGGTTGTTGTAAAATGTTTACTTGCAAAATAAACGCAAATTCAGATTTTAAATTGGACGCATCCTTTCGGAGTGAGCGTAATGGGTCAAAGTAGTGTTTTGGGAGTGAAGTACCACAATATTTACATTTTGGAAGGCAATGTCATGGTGCGGTTTCCTAGCCATAACCGAGTAAATAGTTAGCAATCTGTCTTTGAAGCAACATATTGATGTCTTTCACACTTGATGTCTTTCACACTTGATGTCTTTCACACTTGATGTCTTTCACACTTGATGTCTTTCACACTTGATGTCTCTCACACTATATGTCTCTCACACTATATGTCTCTCACACTATATGTCTCTCACACTTGATGTCTCTCACACTTGATGTCTTTCACACTTGATGTCTTTCACACTTGATGTCTTTCACACTTGATGTCTTTCACACTAGATGTCTTCCACACTTGATGTCTCTCAGACTTGATGTCTCTCACACTTGATGTTTGTCACACTTGATGTTTTTCACACTTGATGTTTTTCACACTTGATGTTTTTCACACTTGATGTTTTTCACACTTGATGTTTTTCACACTTGATGTTTCTCACACTTGATGTCTCTCACACTTGATGTCTTTCACACTTGATGTCTTTCACACTTGATGTCTTTCACACTTGATGTCTTTCACACTTGATGTCTTTCACACTTGATGTCTTTCACACTTGATGTCTTTCACACTTGATGTCTTCCACACTTCATGTCTTTCACACTTGATGTCTTTCACACTTGATGTCTTTCACACTTGATGTCTTTCACACTTGATGTCTTTCACACTTGATGTCTTTCACACTTGATGTCTTTCACACTTGATGTGTCACACACTTGATGTGTCACACACTTGATGTTTCTCACACTTGATGTCTTTCACACTTGATGTCTTTCACACTTGATGTCTTTCACACTTGATGTCTTTCACACTTGATGTCTTTCACACTTGATGTCTTCCACACTTGATGTCTTCCACACTTGATGTCTTCCACACTTGATGTCTTTCACACTTGATGTCTTTCACACTTGATGTCTTTCACACTTGATGTCTTTCACACTTGATGTCTTTCACACTTGATGTCTTTCACACTTGATGTCTTTCACACTTGGTGTTTTTCACACTTCATGTTTTTCACACTTCACGTCTTTCACACTTGATGTCTCTCACACTTGATGTCTCTCACACTTGATGTCTTTCACACTTGATGTCTTTCACACTTGATGTCTTTCACACTTGATGTCTTTCACACTTGATGTCTCTCACACTATATGTCTCTCACATTACATATGTCTCTCACACTATATGTCTCTCACACTAGATGTCTTTCACACTTGATGTCTTTCACACTTGATGTCTTTCACACTTCATGTCTTTCACACTTCATGTCTTTCACACTTCATGTCTTTCACACTTCATGTCTTTCACACTTCATGTCTTTCACACTTCATGTCTTTCACACTTCATGTCTTTCACACTTCATGTCTTTCACACTTGATGTTTTTCACACTTGATGTTTTTCACACTTGATGTTTTCCACACTTGATGTTTTTCACACTTGATGTTTTTCACGCTTGATGTCTTTCACGCTTGATGTCTTTCACACTTGATGTCTTTCACACTTGATGTCTTTCACACTTGATGTCTTTCACACTTGTGTTTCCTGCTAAAATTGTAATTTTGGTCACTTGGACATTTACTTCATTTGGAGACACATCTTAAAGGATAATTAGAAATGAACTGTATGTTGACGTTCTTTAATTTGATAACGATTTATATTCAGTAAATATTACTCAATGACTTGTGTTATTTTGATTTCGATTGCGCTAGGCCTGTGTGTTTTGTGGTGAATATTATAGGACTATGTTTATGCTTATGCTAAATGAACTTATAAATAGTTAGCATTTATTTCAAACAGTTTTTCAAGTAATTTATAGACATTTTACTGAGCATTCAGGTTTAATATAATTCTTTAGTTAATAACTTAGTCACTTAATGTCATCCTTTAAATTTTTCATATTTGCTATTTACTTCATTTGATAGTTTTCACTAAAGCCAACAAAAATGTTATCTTGTACAATTATCAAATATAAAATAGCTGGTGTGATGGTAAAACTAGTTATTCTGCCAGTTTTCACACAACCTAACAAATATGCAATCTTGTACATATCCTGTAAATAATCTGGCTGGTGTGATGGCTAAACTGGTTAATTTGCTAGTTTTCACTGAAGCTGACAAACGTGTTCCTGTGCACATCTGTCACGCTTAACCTGGCCTGTGTGCTCGTAAAACTAGTTGATCTGCTAGTTTTCACAAAAGCTAACAAAATTTTATCCTGTACATTTTTCATACTTGCCCAGGTTGGTGTGATTTCGTAACCAGGGAGGGAAATCAAAACGCAATCTTGCTGAGGAGTGTCATTCTACCTGAGCTTTGCACCACATTCTTCCTGAGTTTTGCACCACATTCTTCCTGAAATTTGCACCACATTCTACCTGAGTTTTACACCACATTCTACCTGAGTTTTGCGTCACATTCTTCCTGTGTTTTGCATTACATTCTTCCTAAGTTTTGCATCACATTCTTTCTGAGGAAAACATGTCAACACTCCTACCAATAGGGTAAAAATGTGACTAATGCTAGTGGTAACGATTGTTTAAGGGTTGCATGGAGTACTCGACAATGTTAGGTAAACTGCTGTAATGATTTCTGACTGGTTTTTGCAGTATTTTAAGAGATTAGGCTAACACATTGTCCATGGGTTGTTGCAGCATGGATTAATTTTGTCCAAAAAAGCACTATTTCAGCTATTTTCACAGTTTTCACAAAACTTTGGAGAGTAAACTAGTTAATTTATTAGTTTTCACTGAAGCTGACAAACATCTTATCATGTAAATGTTTCATACTTGCCCAGGTTGGTGTGATTTCTTAACCAGGGACTGAAATCAAAACGCATTGTTCCTGAGGAGGTTCATTCTACCTGAGTTTTGCACCACATTCTACCTGAGGAAGACAGGTCAACACTCTCACAAATAGGGTGAAAATGTAAATTATGTTACTGGTAACAGTTATTTAACTGTTGAGTACTCTCCAATGTTAGGTAAACTGCTGAAATGATTTCTGACAGGTTTTCCAGTATTTTAACAGATTAGGTTACAGTGTCGGAGGGTTGTTGCAGCATGGATTAATTTTGTCCAAACAAGCACTATTTCAGCTATTTCGGTTCTGATTTCCGTGCAGGAATGTTACTTAACACTAGCAACAAGGCATGGCAAGCATCCAATGGTTGTTGTAAAATGTTTACTTGCAAAATAAACGCAAATTCAGATTTTAAATTGGACGCATCCTTTCGGAGTGAGCGTAATGGGTCAAAGTAGTGTTTTGGGAGTGAAGTACCACAATATTTACATTTTGGAAGGCAATGTCATGGTGCGGTTTCCTAGCCATAACCGAGTAAATAGTTAGCAATCTGTCTTTGAAGCAACATATTGATGTCTTTCACACTTGATGTCTTTCACACTTGATGTCTTTCACACTTGATGTCTTTCACACTTGATGTCTCTCACACTATATGTCTCTCACACTATATGTCTCTCACACTTGATGTCTCTCACACTTGATGTCTCTCACACTTGATGTCTTTCACACTTGATGTCTTTCACACTTGATGTCTTTCACACTTGATGTCTTTCACACTAGATGTCTTCCACACTTGATGTCTCTCATACTTGATGTCTCTCACACTTGATGTTTTTCACACTTGATGTTTTTCACACTTGATGTTTTTCACACTTGATGTTTTTCACACTTGATGTTTTTCACACTTGATGTTTTTCACACTTGATGTTTCTCACACTTGATGTTTCTCACACTTGATGTCTTTCACACTTGATGTCTTTCACACTTGATGTCTTTCACACTTGATGTCTTTCACACTTGATGTCTTTCACACTTGATGTCTTTCACACTTGATGTCTTTCACACTTGATGTCTTTCACACTTGATGTCTTTCACACTTGATGTCTTCCACACTTCATGTCTTTCACACTTCATGTCTTTCACACTTGATGTCTTTCACACTTGATGTCTTTCACACTTGATGTCTTTCACACTTGATGTCTTTCACACTTGATGTCTTTCACACTTGATGTCTTTCACACTTGATGTGTCACACACTTGATGTGTCACACACTTGATGTTTCTCACACTTGATGTCTTTCACACTTGATGTCTTTCACACTTGATGTCTTTCACACTTGATGTCTTTCACACTTGATGTCTTTCACACTTGATGTCTTCCACACTTGATGTCTTCCACACTTGATGTCTTCCACACTTGATGTCTTTCACACTTGATGTCTTTCACACTTGATGTCTTTCACACTTGATGTCTTTCACACTTGATGTCTTTCACACTTGATGTCTTTCACACTTGATGTCTTTCACACTTGGTGTTTTTCACACTTCATGTTTTTCACACTTCATGTCTTTCACACTTGATGTCTCTCACACTTGATGTCTTTCACACTTGATGTCTTTCACACTTGATGTCTTTCACACTTGATGTCTTTCACACTTGATGTCTTTCACACTTGATGTCTTTCACACTTGATGTCTCTCACACTATATGTCTCTCACACTATATGTCTCTCACACTATATGTCTCTCACACTATATGTCTTTCACACTTGATGTCTTTCACACTTGATGTCTTTCACACTTGATGTCTTTCACACTTGATGTCTTTCACACTTCATGTCTTTCACACTTCATGTCTTTCACACTTCATGTCTTTCACACTTCATGTCTTTCACACTTGATGTCTTTCACACTTGATGTCTTTCACACTTGATGTCTTTCACACTTGATGTCTTTCACACTTGATGTCTTTCACACTTGATGTCTTTCACACTTGATGTCTTTCACACTTGATGTTTTTCACACTTGATGTTTTTCACGCTTGATGTCTTTCACGCTTGATGTCTTTCACACTTGATGTCTTTCACACTTGTGTTTCCTGCTAAAATTGTAATTTTGGTCACTTGGACATTTACTTCATTTGGAGACACATCTTAAAGGATAATGAGAAATGAACTGTATGTTGACGTTCTTTAATTTGATAACGATTTATATTCAGTAAATATTACTCAATGACTTGTGTTATTTTGATTTCGATTGCGCTAGGCCTCTGTGTTTTGTGGTGAATATTATAGGACTATGTTTATGCTTATGCTAAATGAACTTATAAATAGTTAGCAATTATTTCAAACAGTTTTTCAAGTAATTTATAGACATTTTACTGAGCATTCAGGTTTAATACAATTCTTTAGTTAATAACTTAGTCACTTAATGTCATCCTTTAAATTTTTCATATTTGCTATTTACTTCATTTGATAGTTTTCACTAAAGCCAACAAAAATGTTATCTTGTACAATTATCAAATATAAAATAGCTGGTGTGATGGTAAAACTAGTTATTCTGCCAGTTTTCACACAACTTAACAAATATGCAATCTTGTACATATCCTGTAAATAATCTGGCTGGTGTGATGGCTAAACTGGTTAATTTGCTAGTTTTCACTGAAGCTGACAAACGTGTTCCTGTGCACATCTGTCACGCTTAACCTGGCCTGTGTGCTCGTAAAACGAGTTGATCTGCTAGTTTTCACAAAAGCTAACAAAATTTTATCCTGTACATTTTTCATACTTGCCCAGGTTGGTGTGATTTCGTAACCAGGGAGGGAAATCAAAACGCAATCTTGCTAAGGAGTGTCATTCTACCTGAGCTTTGCACCACATTCTTCCTGAGTTTTGCACCACATTCTTCCTGAAATTTGCACCACATTCTACCTGAGTTTTACACCACATTCTACCTGAGTTTTGCGTCACATTCTTCCTGTGTTTTGCATTACATTCTTCCTAAGTTTTGCATCACATTCTTTCTGAGGAAAACATGTCAACACTCCTACCAATAGGGTAAAAATGTGACTAATGCTAGTGGTAACGATTGTTTAAGGGTTGCATGGAGTACTCGACAATGTTAGGTAAACTGCTGTAATGATTTCTGACTGGTTTTTGCAGTATTTTAAGAGATTAGGCTAACACATTGTCTATGGGTTGTTGCAGCATGGATTAATTTTGTCCAAAAAAGCACTATTTCAGCTATTTTCACAGTTTTCACAAAACTTTGGAGAGTAAACTAGTTAATTTGTTAGTTTTCACTGAAGCTGACAAACATCTTATCATGTAAATGTTTCATACTTGCCCAGGTTGGTGTGATTTCTTAACCAGGGACTGTAATCAAAACGCATTCTTCCTGAGGAGGGTCATTCTACCTGAGTTTTGCACCACATTCTACCTGAGTTTTGCACCACATTCTACCTGAGTTTTGCACCACATTCTACCTGAGTTTTGCACCACATTCTACCTGAGTTTTGCACCACATTCTACCTGAGTTTTGCACCACATTCTACCTGAGTTTTGCACCACATTCTACCTGAGTTTTGCACCACATTCTACCTGAGTTTTGCACCACATTCTACCTGAGTTTTGCACCACATTCTACCTGAGTTTTGCACCACATTCTACCTGAGGAAGACAGGTCAACACTCTCACAAATAGGGTGAAAATGTAAATTATGTTACTGGTAACAGTTATTTAACTTTTGAGTACTCTCCAATGTTAGGTAAACCGCTGAAATGATTTCTGACAGGTTTTCCAGTATTTTAACAGAATAGGTTAGAGTGTCGGAGGGTTGTTGCAGCATGGATTAATTTTGTCCAAACAAGCACTATCTCAGCTATTTTCACAGTTTTCACAAAACTTTGGAGAGTAAACTCTTTAATTTACTAGTTTTCACTGAAGCTGACAAACATCTTATCATGTAAATGTTTCATACTTGCCCAGGTTGGTGTGATTTCTTAACCAGGGACTGAAATCAAAACGCATTCTTCCTGAGGAGGGTCATTCTACCTGAGTTTTGCACCACATTCTACCTGAGTTTTGCACCACATTCTACCTGAGTTTTGCACCACATTCTACCTGAGTTTTGCACCACATTCTTTCTGAGGAAGACAGGTCAACACTCTCAAAAATAGGGTGAAAATGTAAATTATGTTACTGGTAACAGTTATTTAACTGTTGAGTACTCTCCAATGTTAGGTAAACCGCTGAAATGATTTCTGACAGGTTTTCCAGTATTTTAACAGAATAGGTTAGAGTGTCGGAGGGTTGTTGCAGCATGGATTAATTTTGTCCAAACAAGCACTATCTCAGCTATTTTCACAGTTTTCACAAAACTTTGGAGAGTAAACTCTTTAATTTACTAGTTTTCACTGAAGCTGACAAACATCTTATCATGTAAATGTTTCATACTTGCCCAGGTTGCGGTGATTTCTTAACCAGGGACTGAAATCAAAACGCATTCTTCCTGAGGAGGGTCTATTCTACCTGAGTTTTGCACCACATTCTACCTGAGTTTTGCACCACATTCTATCTGAGTTTTGCACCACATTCTACCTGAGTTTTGCACCACATTCTACCTGAGTTTTGCACCACATTCTACCTGAGTTTTGCATCACATTCTTTCTGAGGAAGACAGGTCAACACTCTCACAAATAGGGTGAAAATGTAAATTATGTTACTGGTAACAGTTATTTAACTGTTGAGTACTCTCCAATGTTAGGTAAACCGCTGAAATGATTTCTGACAGGTTTTCCAGTATTTTAACAGATTAGGTTACAGTGTCTGAGGGTTGTTGCAGCATGGATTAATTTTGTCCAAACAAGCACTATTTCAGCTATTTCGGTTCTGATTTCCGTGCAGGAATGTTACTTAACACTAGCAACAAGGCATGGCAAGCATCCAATGGTTGTTGTAAAATGTTTACTTGCAAAATAAACGCCAACTCAGATTTTAAATTGGACGCATCCTTTCGGAGTGAGCGTAATGGGTCAAAGTAGTGTTTTGGGAGTGAAGTACCACAATATTTACATTTTGGAAGGCAATGTCATGGTGCGGTTTCCTAGCCATAACCGAGTAAATAGTTAGCAATCTGTCTTTGAAGCAACATATTGGTGTCTTTCACACTTGATGTCTTTCACACTTGATGTCTTTCACACTTGATGTCTTTCACACTTGATGTCTTTCACACTTGATGTCTTTCACACTTGATGTCTTTCACACTTGATGTCTTTCACACTTGATGTCTTTCACACTTGATGTCTTTCACACTTGATGTCTTTCACACTTAATGTCTTTCACACTTAATGTCTTTCACACTTAATGTCTTTCACACTTAATGTCTTTCACACTTGATGTCTTTCACACTTGATGTCTTTCACACTTGATGTCTTTCACACTTGATGTCTTTCACACTTGATGTCTTTCACACTTGATGTCTTTCACACTTGATGTCTTTCACACTTGATGTCTCTCACACTTGATGTTTTTCACACTTGATGTTTTTCACACTTGATGTTTTTCACACTTGATGTTTTTCACACTTGATGTTTTTCACACTTGATGTCTTTCACACTTGATGTCTTTCACACTTGATGTCTTTCACACTTGATGTCTTTCACACTTGATGTCTTTCACACTTGATGTCTTTCACACTTGATGTCTTTCACACTTGATGTCTTTCACACTTGATGTCTCTCACACTTGATGTTTTTCACACTTGATGTTTTTCACACTTGATGTTTTTCACACTTGATGTTTTTCACACTTGATGTTTTTCACACTTGATGTTTTTCACACTTGATGTCTTTCACACTTGATGTCTTTCACACTTGATGTCTCTCACACTATATGTCTCTCACACTATATGTCTCTCACACTTGATGTCTCTCACACTTGATGTCTCTCACACTTGATGTTTTTCACACTTGATGTTTTTCACACTTGATGTCTTTCACACTTGATGTCTTTCACACTTGTGTTTCCTGCTAAAATTGTAATTTTGGTCACTTGGACATTTACTTCATTTGGAGACACATCTTAAAGGATAATGAGAAATGAACTGTATGTTGACGTTCTTTAATTTGATAACGATTTATATTCAGTAAATATTACTCAATGACTTGTGTTATTTTGATTTCAATTGCGCTAAGCCTGTGTGTTTTGTGGTGAATATTATAGGACTATGTTTATGCTTATGCTAAATGAACTTATAAATAGTTAGCATTTATTTCAAACAGTTTTTCAAGTAATTTATAGACATTTTACTGAGCATTCAGGTTTAATACAATTCTTTAGTTAATAACTTAGTCACTTAATGTCATCCTTTAAATTTTTCATATTTGCTATTTACTTCATTTGATAGTTTTCACTAAAGCCAACAAAAATGTTATCTTGTACAATTATCAAATATAAAATAGCTGGTGTGATGGTAAAACTAGTTATTCTGCCAGTTTTCACACAACCTAACAAATATGCAATCTTGTACATATCCTGTAAATAATCTGGCTGGTGTGATGGCTAAACTGGTTAATTTGCTAGTTTTAACTGAAGCTGACAAACGTGTTCCTGTGCACATCTGTCACGCTTAACCTGGCCTGTGTGCTCGTAAAACTAGTAGATCTGCTAGTTTTCACAAAAGCTAACAAAATTTTATCCTGTACATTTTTCATACTTGCCCAGGTTGGTGTGATTTCGTAACCAGGGAGGGAAATCAAAACGCAATCTTGCTGAGGAGTGTCATTCTACCTGAGCTGTGCACCACATTCTACCTGAGTTTTACAACACATTCTACCTGAGTTTTGCGTCACATTCTTCCTGTGTTTTGCATTACATTCTTCCTAAGTTTTGCATCACATTCTTTCTGAGGAAAACATGTCAACACTCCTACCAATAGGGTAAAAATGTGACTAATGCTAGTGGTTACGATTGTTTTAAAAGGGTTCCATGGAGTACTCGACAATGTTAGGTAAACTGCTGTAATGATTTCTGACTGGTTTTTCCAGTATTTTAAGAGATTAGGCTAACACATTGTCTATGGGTTGTTGCAGCATGGATTAATTTTGTCCAAAAAAGCACTATTTCAGCTATTTTCACAGTTTTCACAAAACTTTGGAGAGTAAACTGGTTAATTTGCTAGTTTTCACTGAAGCTGACAAACATCTTATCATGTAAATGTTTCATACTTGCCCAGGTTGGTGTGATTTCTTAACCAGGGACTGAAATCAAAACGCATTCTTCCTGAGGAGGGTCATTCTACCTGAGTTTTGCACCACATTCTACCTGAGTTTTGCACCACATTCTACCTGAGTTTTGCACCACATTCTACCTGAGTTTTGCACCACATTCTACCTGAGTTTTGCACCACATTCTACCTGAGTTTTGCACCACATTCTACCTGAGTTTTGCACCACATTCTACCTGAGTTTTGCACCACATTCTACCTGAGTTTTGCACCACATTCTACCTGAGGAAGACAGGTCAACACTCTCACAAATAGGGTGAAAATGTAAATTATGTTACTGGTAACAGTTATTTAATTGTTGAGTACTCTCCAATGTTAGGTAAACCGCTGAAATGATTTCTGACAGGTTTTCCAGTATTTTAACAGAATAGGTTACAGTATCGGAGGGTTGTTGCAGCATGGATTAATTTTGTTCAAACAAGCACTATCTCAGCTATTTTCACAGTTTTCACAAAACTTTGGAGAGTAAACTCTTTAATTTACTAGTTTTCACTGAAGCTGACAAACATCTTATCATGTAAATGTTTCATACTTGCCCAGGTTGCGGTGATTTCTTAACCAGGGACTGAAATCAAAACGCATTCTTCCTGAGGAGGGTCATTCTACCTGAGTTTTGCACCACATTCTACCTGAGTTTTGCACCACATTCTACCTGAGTTTTGCACCACATTCTACCTGAGTTTTGCACCACATTCTACCTGAGTTTTGCACCACATTCTACCTGAGGAAGACAGGTCAACACTCTCACAAATAGGGTGAAAATGTAAATTATGTTACTGGTAACAGTTATTTAACTGTTGAGTACTCTCCAATGTTAGGTAAACCGCTGAAATGATTTCTGACAGGTTTTCCAGTATTTTAACAGATTAGGTTACAGTGTCGGAGGGTTGTTGCAGCATGGATTAATTTTGTCCAAACAAGCACTATTTCAGCTATTTCGGTTCTGATTTCCGTGCAGGAATGTTACTTAACACTAGCAACAAGGCATGGCAAGCATCCAATGGTTGTTGTAAAATGTTTACTTGCAAAATAAACGCAAATTCAGATTTTAAATTGGACGCATCCTTTCGGAGTGAGCGTAATGGGTCAAAGTAGTGTTTTGGGAGTGAAGTACCACAATATTTACATTTTGGAAGGCAATGTCATGGTGCGGTTTCCTAGCCATAACCGAGTAAATAGTTAGCAATCTGTCTTTGAAGCAACATATTGGTGTCTTTCACACTTGATGTCTTTCACACTTGATGTCTTTCACACTTGATGTCTTTCACACTTGATGTCTTTCACACTTGATGTCTTTCACACTTGATGTCTTTCACACTTGATGTCTTTCACACTTGATGTCTTTCACACTTGATGTCTTTCACACTTGATGTCTTTCACACTTGATGTCTTTCACACTTGATGTCTTTCACACTTGATGTCTTTCACACTTGATGTCTTTCACACTTGATGTCTCTCACACTATATGTCTCTCACACTATATGTCTCTCACACTATATGTCTCTCACACTTGATGTCTCTCACACTTGATGTCTTTCACACTTGATGTCTTTCACACTTGATGTCTTTCACACTTGATGTCTTTCACACTTGATGTCTTTCACACTTGATGTCTCTCAGACTTGATGTCTCTCAGACTTGATGTCTCTCACACTTGATGTTTGTCACACTTGATGTTTTTCACACTTGATGTTTTTCACACTTGATGTTTTTCACACTTGATGTTTTTCACACTTGATGTTTTTCACACTTGATGTTTTTCACACTTGATGTTTTTCACACTTGATGTTTTTCACACTTGATGTTTCTCACACTTGATGTTTCTCACACTTGATGTCTTTCACACTTGATGTCTTTCACACTTGATGTCTTTCACACTTGATGTCTTTCACACTTGATGTCTTTCACACTTGATGTCTTTCACACTTGATGTCTTTCACACTTGATGTTTTTCACACTTGTGTTTCCTGCTAAAATTGTAATTTTGGTCACTTGGACATTTACTTCATTTGGAGACACATCTTAAAGGATAATGAGAAATGAACTGTATGTTGACGTTCTTTAATTTGATAACGATTTATATTCAGTAAATATTACTCAATGACTTGTGTTATTTTGATTTCGATTGCGCTAGGCCTGTGTGTTTTGTGGTGAATATTATAGGACTATGTTTATGTTTATGCTAAATGAACTTATAAATAGTTAGCATTTATTTCAAACAGTTTTTCAAGTAATTTATAGACATTTTTCTGAGCATTCAGGTTTAATACAATTCTTTAGTTAATAATCCTTTAAATTTTTCATATTTGCTATTTACTTCATTTGATAGTTTTCACTAAAGCCAACAAAAATGTTATCTTGTACAATTATCAAATATAAAATAGCTGGTGTGATGGTAAAACTAGTTATTCTGCCAGTTTTCACACAACCTAACAAATATGCCATCTTGTACATCTTCCGTAAATAATCTGGCTGGTGTGATGGCTAAACTGGTTAATTTGCTAGTTTTCACTGAAGCTGACAAACGTGTTCCTGTGCACATCTGTCACGCTTAACCTGGCCTGTGTGATCGTAAAACTAGTTGATCTGCTAGTTTTCACAAAAGCTAACAAAATTTTATCCTGTACATTTTTCATACTTGCCCAGGTTGGTGTGATTTCGTAACCAGGGAGGGAAATCAAAACGCATTCTTGCTGAGGAGTGTCATTCTACCTGAGTTTTGCACCACATTCTTCCTGAGTTTTGCACCACATTCTACCTGAGTTTTGCACCACATTCTACCTGAGTTTTGCGTCACATTCTTCCTGTGTTTTGCATCACATTCTTCCTGAGGAAAACATGTCAACACTCCTACAAATAGGGTGAAAATGTGACTAATGTTAGTGGTAACGCTTGTTTAAGGGTTGCATGGAGTACTCGACAATGTTAGGTAAACTGCTGTAATGATTTCTGACTGGTTTTTCCAGTATTTTAAGAGATTAGGCTAACACATTGTCTATGGGTTGTTGCAGCATGGATTAATTTTGTCCAAAAAAGCACTATTTCAGCTAATTTCACAGTTTTCACAAACCCTAACAAATATGCCATCTTGTACATCTTCGGTAAATAATATGGCTGGTGTGATGGCTAAACTGGTTAATTTGCTAGTTTTCACTGAAGCTGACAAACATCTTATCCTGTAAATGTTTCATACTTGCCCAGGTTGGTGTGATTTCATAACCAGGGACTGAAATCAAAACGCATTCTTCCTGATGGGGGCATTCTTCCTGAGTTTTGCACCACATTCTATCTGAGTTTTGCACCACATTCTACCTGAGTTTTGCACCACATTCTACCTGAGTTTTGCACCACATTCTACCTGAGTTTTGCACCACATTCTACCTGAGGAAGACAGGTCAACACTCTCACAAATAGGGTGAAAATGTAAATTATGTTACTGGTAACAGTTATTTAACTGTTGAGTACTCTCCAATGTTAGGTAAACCGCTGAAATGATTTCTGACAGGTTTTCCAGTATTTTAACAGATTAGGTTACAGTGTCGGAGGGTTGTTGCAGCATGGATTAATTTTGTCCAAACAAGCACTATTTCAGCTATTTCGGTTCTGATTTCCGTGCAGGAATGTTACTTAACACTAGCAACAAGGCATGGCAAGCATCCAATGGTTGTTGTAAAATGTTTACTTGCAAAATAAACGCGAATTCAGATTTTAAATTGGACGCATCCTTTCGGAGTGAGCGTAATGGGTCAAAGTAGTGTTTTGGGAGTGAAGTACCACAATATTTACATTTTGGAAGGCAATGTCATGGTGCGGTTTCCTAGCCATAACCGAGTAAATAGTTAGCAATCTGTCTTTGAAGCAACATATTGGTGTCTTTCACACTTGATGTCTTTCACACTTGCTGTCTTTCACACTTGATGTCTTTCACACTTGATGTCTTTCACACTTGACGTTTCTCACACTAGACGTTTCTCACACTTGATGTTTCTCACACTTGATGTTTCTCACACTTGATGTTTTTCACACTTGATGTTTTGATGTCTTTCACACTTGATGTCTTTCACACTTGATGTCTTTCACACTTGATGTCTTTCACACTTGATGTCTTTCACACTTGATGTTTTTCACACTTGATGTCTTTCACACTTGATGTCTTTCACACTTGATGTTTCTCACACTTGATGTCTTTCACACTTGATGTTTCTCACACTTGATGTTTTTCACACTTGATGTTTTGATGTTTTTCACACTTGATGTTTTTCACACTTGATGTCTTTCACACTTGATGTTTTTCACACTTGATGTTTTTCACACTTGATGTTTTTCACACTTGATGTTTTTCACACTTGATGTTTTTCACACTTGATGTTTCTCACACTTGATGTTTCTCACACTTGATGTTTCTCACACTTGATGTTTTTCACACTTGATGTTTTTCACACTTGATGTTTTTCACACTTGATGTCTCTCACACTATATGTCTCTCACACTTGATGTCTCTCACACTTGATGTTTTTCACACTTGATGTTTTTCACACTTGATGTCTTTCACACTTGATGTCTTTCACACTTGATGTCTTTCACACTTGATGTCTTTCACACTTGATGTCTTTCACACTTGATGTCTTTCACACTTGATGTGTCTCACACTTGATGTTTCTCACACTTGATGTTTTTCACACTTGATGTTTTTCACACTTGATGTTTTTCACACTTGATGTTTTTCACACTTGTGTTTCCTGCTAAAATTGTAATTTTGGTCACTTGGACATTTACTTCATTTGGAGACACATCTTAAAGGATAATGAGAAATGAACTGTATGTTGACGTTCTTTAATTTGATAACAATTTATATTCAGTAAATATTACTCAATGACTTGTGTTATTTTGATTTCGATTGCGCTAGGCCTGTGTGTTTTGTGGTGAATATTATAGGACTATGTTTATGCTTATGCTAAATGAACTTATAAATAGTTAGCATTTATTTCAAACAGTTTTTCAAGTAATTTATAGACATTTTACTGAGCATTCAGGTTTAATACAATTCTTTAGTTAATAACTTAGTCACTTAATGTCATCCTTTAAATTTTTCATATTTGCTATTTACTTCATTTGATAGTTTTCACTAAAGCCAACAAAAATGTTATCTTGTACAATTATCAAATATAAAATAGCTGGTGTGATGGTAAAACTAGTTATTCTGCCAGTTTTCACACAACCTAACAAATATGCCATCTTGTACATATCCTGTAAATAATCTGGCTGGTGTGATGGCTAAACTGGTTAATTTGCTAGTTTTCACTGAAGCTGACAAACGTGTTCCTGTGCACATCTGTCACGCTTAACCTGGCCTGTGTGATCGTAAAACTAGTTGATCTGCCAGTTTTCACAAAAGCTAACAAAATTTTATCCTGTACATTTTTCATACTTGCCAAGGTTGGTATGATTTCGTAACCTGGGAGGGAAATCAAAACGCATTCTTGCTGAGGAGTGTCATTCTACCTGAGTTTTGCACCACATTCTTCCTGAGTTTTGCACCACATTCTACCTGAGTTTTGCACCACATTCTACCTGAGTTTTGCACCACATTCTACCTGAGTTTTGCACCACATTCTACCTGAGTTTTGCACCACATTCTACCTGAGTTTTGCGTCACATTCTTCCTGAGTTTTGCACCACATTCTACCTGAGTTTTGCACCACATTCTACCTGAGTTTTGCACCACATTCTACCTGAGTTTTGCATCACATTCTTTCTGAGGAAAACATGTCAACACTCCTACAAATAGGGTGAAAATGTGACTAATGTTAGTGGTAACGATTGTTTAAGGGTTGCATGGAGTACTCGACAATGTTAGGTAAACTGCTGTAATGATTTCTGACTGGTTTTTCCAGTATTTTAAGAGATTAGGCTAACACATTGTCTATGGGTTGTTGCAGCATGGATTAATTTTGTCCAAAAAAGCACTATTTCAGCTATTTTCACAGTTTTCACAAAACTTTGGAGAGTAAACTGGTTAATTTGCTAGTTTTCACTGAAGCTGACAAACATCTTATCCTGTAAATGTTTCATACTTGCCCAGGTTGGTGTGATTTCTTAACCAGGGACTGAAATCAAAACGCATTCTTCCTGATGGGGGTCATTCTACCTGAGTTTTGCACCACATTCTTCCTGAGTTTTGCACCACATTCTACCTGAGTTTTGCACCACATTCTACCTGAGTTTTGCACCACATTCTACCTGAGTTTTGCACCACATTCTACCTGAGTTTTGCACCACATTCTACCTGAGTTTTGCACCACATTCTACCTGAGTTTTGCACCACATTCTACCTGAGTTTTGCACCACATTCTACCTGAGTTTTGCACCACATTCTACCTGAGGAAGACAGGTCAACACTCTCACAAATAGGGTGAAAATGTAAACTATGTTACTGGTAACAGTTATTTAACTGTTGAGTACTCTCCAATGTTAGGTAAACCGCTGAAATGATTTCTGACAGGTTTTCCAGTATTTTAACAGATTAGGTTACAGTGTCGGAGGGTTGTTGCAGCATGGATTAATTTTGTCCAAACAAGCACTATTTCAGCTATTTCGGTGCTGATTTCCGTGCAGGAATGTTACTTAACACTAGCAACAAGGCATGGCAAGCATCCAATGGTTGTTGTAAAATGTTTACTTGCAAAATAAACGCGAATTCAGATTTTAAATTGGACGCATCCTTTCGGAGTGAGCGTAATGGGTCAAAGTAGTGTTTTGGGAGTGAAGTACCACAATATTTACATTTTGGAAGGCAATGTCATGGTGCGGTTTCCTAGCCATAACCGAGTAAATAGTTAGCAATCTGTCTTTGAAGCAACATATTGGTGTCTTTCACACTTGATGTCTTTCACACTTGACGTCTTTCACACTTGACGTCTTTCACACTTGACGTCTTTCACACTTGACGTCTTTCACACTTGACGTTTCTCACACTAGACGTTTCTCACACTTGATGTTTCTCACACTTGATGTTTCTCACACTTGATGTTTCTCACACTTGATGTTTTGATGTCTTTCACACTAGATGTCTTTCACACTAGATGTCTTTCACACTTGATGTCTTTCACACTTGATGTCTTTCACACTTGATGTCTTTCACACTTGATGTCTTTCACACTTGATGTCTTTCACACTTGATGTCTTTCACACTTGATGTCTTTCACACTTGATGTCTTTCACACTCGATGTCTTTCACACTCGATGTCTTTCACACTCGATGTCTTTCACACTCGATGTCTTTCGAACTCGATGTCTTTCACACTCGATGTCTTTCACACTCGATGTCTTTCACACACGATGTCTTTCACACTAGATGTCTTTCACACTTGATGTCTTTCACACTCGATGTCTTTCACACTCGATGTCTTTCACACTCGATGTCTCTCACACTTGATGTCTCTCACACTTGATGTTTCTCACACTTGATGTTTCTCACACTTGATGTTTTTCACACTTGATGTTTTTCACACTTGATGTTTTTCACACTTGATGTTTTTCACACTTGATGTTTTTCACACTTGATGTCTTTCACACTTGATGTCTTTCACACTTGATGTTTTTCACACTTGATGTTTTTCACACTTGATGTTTTTCACACTTGATGTTTTTCACACTTGTGTTTCCTGCTAAAATTGTAATTTTGGTCACTTGGACATTTACTTCATTTGGAGACACATCTTAAAGGATAATGAGAAATGAACTGTATGTTGACGTTCTTTAATTTGATAACGATTTATATTCAGTAAATATTACTCAATGACTTGTGTTATTTTGATTTCGATTGCGCTAGGCCTGTGTGTTTTGTGGTGAATATTATAGGACTATGTTTATGTTTATGCTAAATGAACTTATAAATAGTTAGCATTTATTTCAAACAGTTTTTCAAGTAATTTATAGACATTTTTCTGAGCATTCAGGTTTAATACAATTCTTTAGTTAATAATCCTTTAAATTTTTCATATTTGCTATTTACTTCATTTGATAGTTTTCACTAAAGCCAACAAAAATGTTATCTTGTACAATTATCAAATATAAAATAGCTGGTGTGATGGTAAAACTAGTTATTCTGCCAGTTTTCACACAACCTAACAAATATGCCATCTTGTACATCTTCCGTAAATAATCTGGCTGGTGTGATGGCTAAACTGGTTAATTTGCTAGTTTTCACTGAAGCTGACAAACGTGTTCCTGTGCACATCTGTCACGCTTAACCTGGCCTGTGTGATCGTAAAACTAGTTGATCTGCTAGTTTTCACAAAAGCTAACAAAATTTTATCCTGTACATTTTTCATACTTGCCCAGGTTGGTGTGATTTCGTAACCAGGGAGGGAAATCAAAACGCATTCTTGCTGAGGAGTGTCATTCTACCTGAGTTTTGCACCACATTCTTCCTGAGTTTTGCACCACATTCTACCTGAGTTTTGCACCACATTCTACCTGAGTTTTGCGTCACATTCTTCCTGTGTTTTGCATCACATTCTTCCTGAGGAAAACATGTCAACACTCCTACAAATAGGGTGAAAATGTGACTAATGTTAGTGGTAACGCTTGTTTAAGGGTTGCATGGAGTACTCGACAATGTTAGGTAAACTGCTGTAATGATTTCTGACTGGTTTTTCCAGTATTTTAAGAGATTAGGCTAACACATTGTCTATGGGTTGTTGCAGCATGGATTAATTTTGTCCAAAAAAGCACTATTTCAGCTAATTTCACAGTTTTCACAAACCCTAACAAATATGCCATCTTGTACATCTTCGGTAAATAATATGGCTGGTGTGATGGCTAAACTGGTTAATTTGCTAGTTTTCACTGAAGCTGACAAACATCTTATCCTGTAAATCTTTCATACTTGCCCAGGTTGGTGTGATTTCTTAACCCGGGACTGAAATCAAAACGCATTCTTCCTGAGGAGGGTCATTCTACCTGAGTTTTGCACCACATTCTACCTGAGTTTTGCACCACATTCTACCTGAGTTTTGCACCACATTCTACCTGAGTTTTGCACCACATTCTACCTGAGTGTTGCACCACATTCTACCTGAGTTTTGCACCACATTCTACCTGAGTTTTGCACCACATTCTACCTGAGTTTTGCACCACATTCTACCTGAGGAAGACAGGTCAACACTCTCACAAATAGGGTGAAAATGTAAATTATGTTACTGGTAACAGTTATTTAACTGTTGAGTACTCTCCAATGTTAGGTAAACCACTGAAATGATTTCTGACAGGTTTTCCAGTATTATAACAGATTAGGTTACAGTGTCGGAGGGTTGTTGCAGCATGGATTAATTTTGTCCAAACAAGCACTATTTCAGCTATTTCGGTTCTGATTTCCGTGCAGGAATGTTACTTAACACTAGCAACAAGGCATGGCAAGCATCCAATGGTTGTTGTAAAATGTTTACTTGCAAAATAAACGCGAATTCAGATTTTAAATTGGACGCATCCTTTCGGAGTGAGCGTAATGGGTCAAAGTAGTGTTTTGGGAGTGAAGTACCACAATATTTACATTTTGGAAGGCAATGTCATGGTGCGGTTTCCTAGTCATAACCGAGTAAATAGTTAGCAATCTGTCTTTGAAGCAACATATTGGTGTCTTTCACACTTGATGTTTTTCACACTTGATGTCTTTCACACTTGATGTCTCTCACACTTGATGTCTCTCACACTTGATGTCTCTCACACTTGATGTCTTTCACACTTGATGTCTTTCACACTTGATGTCTTTCACACTTGATGTCTTTCACACTTGATGTTTTTCACACTTGATGTTTCTCACACTTGATGTTTTTCACACTTGATGTTTTTCACACTTGATTTTTTTCACACTTGATTTTTTTCACACTTGTGTTTCCTGCTAAAATTGTAATTTTGGTCACTTGGACATTTACTTCATTTGGAGACACATCTTAAAGGATAATGAGAAATGAATTGTATGTTGACGTTCTTTAATTTGATAACGATTTATATTCAGTAAATATTACTCAATGACTTGTGTTATTTTGATTTCGATTGCGCTAGGCCTGTGTGTTTTGTGGTGAATATTATAGGACTATGTTTATGCTTATGCTTAATGAACTTATAAATAGTTAGCATTTATTTCAAATAATTTTTCAAGTAATTTATAGACATTTTACTGAGCATTTAAGTTCAATACAATTCTTCAGTTAATAACTTAGTCACTTAATGTCATCCTTTAAATTTTTCATATTTGCTAGGATGGTCTACTTCATTTGATAGTTTTCACTAAAGCCAACAAAAATGTTATCTTGTACAATTTTCAAATATAAAATGGCTGGTGTGATGGTAAAACTAGTTAATCTGCCAGTTTTCACAAAACCTAACAAATATGCCATCTTGTACATATCCTGTAAATAATCTGGCTGGTGTGATGGCTAAACTGGTTAATTTGCTAGTTTTCACTGAAGCTGACAAACATGTTCCGGTGCACATCTGTCACGCTTAACCTGGCCTGTGTGATCGTAAAACTAGTTGATTTGCTACTTTTCACTAAAGCTAACAAAATGTTATCCTGTACATGTTTCATACTTGCCTAGGTTGGTGTGATTTCGTAACCAGGGAGGGAAATCAAAACGCATTCTTCCTGAGGAGAGTCATTCTTCCTGAGTTTTGCATCACATTCTACCTGAGTTTTGCACCACATTCTTTTTGAGTTTTGCACCACTTTCTACCTGAGTTTTGCACCACATTCTACCTGAGTTTCGCACCACATTCTACCTGAGTTTTGCATCACATTCTACCTGAGTTTTGCATCACTTTCTTCCTGAGTTTTGCATCACATTCTTCCTGAGGAAAACATGTCAACACTCCTACAAACAGGGTGAAAATGTAAATTATGTTACTGGTAACTATTGTTTAACTGTTGAGTACTCGACAATGTTAGGTAAACTGCTGTAATGATTTCTGACTGGTTTTTCCAGTATTTTAACAGATTAGGTTACAGTGTCGGAGAGTTGTTGCAGCATGGATTAATTTTGTCCAAACAAGCACTATTTCAGCTATTTCGGTTCTGATTTCCGTGCAGGAATGTTACTTAACACTAGCAACAAGGCAAGGCAAGCATCCAATGGTTGTTGTAAAAGGTTCACTTGCAAAATAAACGCGAATTCAGATTTTAAATTGGACGCATCCTTTCGGAGTGAGCGTAATGGGTCAAAGTAGTGTTTTGGGAGTGAAGTACCACAATATTTACATTTTGGAAGGCAATGTCATGGTGCGGTTTCCTAGCCATAACCGAGTAGATAGTTAGCAATCTGCATTTTGCACAGAATATACCAAAGCAGCTTGATAAGGTGAACTAGTAGACCAGATTAAAAACAAGACTGTAGTGCACTATACACTCCGAAAGGATGTGGTGCCGCACTCCGAAAATATGTGGTGCATCATGAGTCTCATAAAATGTTTGATTTTGCACTTAGTTTAGGCTGCTATACACCTCAAAAATAATGTCTTAGAAATGAGCATTATATACCACATTTCAATTCCACTGAAGGCTCAGTGACACAAGTCTTCACATTATTGCAAAATAATGGATAAAGTGTGCACCATTTCAAATGAAAGCACACATTGCCATGTTGTGCTGCCCTAATAATTTTAAGAACACTTTAATTCATGTTGCAAATCATCCTATTTGAATTTCAAGTTTGTACATTACTCCATGAACCAACTTTATCGGCATAACCAATCGAATTGTGTTGATGCAAAAGGTTTGCTTACCACTCTCTTGCACTGCTCCTGGCCTTATTGCGTAAACGCTCAGGAAGGATATGGTGCACATACTCAGAAAGAATAACTCTCCTTAAAAAGGATGTGTCTTGATTTCCCACCCTGTTAACTAGTTAACTTGCTAGTTTCCACCAAACTAGTTAAGTTTTCACTGACGTCATCTCTTTTGTATCTATTTTTAGATTTATATTGTCGTGACGTCACATGATTTACTTATGACATCATCCCTTAGTTATATGGCATCAACATTGTTGTTTATTTGTTTCCTTGTGAATTTTCATTTGTATTTCACTGAAGAAGGCTTTGATGGCCGAAAATTTTGAAGAATATAATGCTTTACACCACAAAAGGAATGATTTATTATTTTTTAGGTATTATTCTACTGGTGTGGGAGCACAGTAACTCATACAATCTAAATGTTTAAAAAAATACAGGATAAAATTTTTGTTACTTTCAGTGAGAATCGGAAGTTAAACGAGCACTTACCTAAGTGTGAAGTTTGACGGAGATTCTCACGAGGGAAACAGCATCAAGAGATTATGCGAGATAGCGTTGCGACGCTGGCGCCACCAGCCAAGCTAATCATAATTTAAAGGCTTTGAATTTCTCTGAGTAAATAATGATACCAAACCAAATGGGTGGCTGTGGGTGGGCGCATAATCTCTTGATGCTGTTTCCCTCGTGAGAATCTCCGTCAAACTTCACACTTAGGTAAGTGCTCGTTTAACTTCCGATTCTCACTCAGGAAACAGATCTACGAGATTCCGCGAGATGTTTAAAGACACGAAGACAAATTCAAAGTCAACGTCTTTATTGCCCCACAATTACACACACCAGTTAACTCAACCCATCAGTTAACTCAAAACACCGGTACCAAAATCCACAACCTCCTTGTGGTAATACAACTGAAATGTATCGCAGTTACTCCAACCTGCTGTTTGGAGCACTGTATCAATTGGAACATTAGCACTGTGCGCCTTAGTATTAGACGCCGATCTACAACTGTGCGCTTTAAACACAGTAGTGTCAATCCCAGCTTTACTCATAACCTCACGCAGCCATCTGGCTATGGTGTCCGTAGACACAGGTCCATGTGGTTTCACAAAGCTGATTAACAGTCTCTTATCATCAGATCGCAGTGATTCAGTTCTTATCAAATAGTCTCTTAACGTAGTCACTACACAAAGAGCCTCGTCCTCGTAGGGCGAAAGCCGAACCGTTTGAGAGGGTCTGCCCCCTCGAGAATGCTTCAACACTTTATCAAACGTAAATACGAAATCTTGACCCTTAGTCAAATTATTCAAATTCAATAAACTTAAAGTCTGAACACGCTGACCAGACACAAGTGCAAGTAACATTGTAAGTTTCAATGTGAGGAGTTTTAAACTCAATTCAGACAACGGAAACCATGATTTCAGTAAGTTCAACACAACCTTAACATCCCAAATATGTGTATAACGTGGTTTCGGCGGGTTCAAATTATAAAACCCCATCATAAGCCGTTTGACAGATTCCAACTGTCCAAAAGGTGTATTGCCATCCAAAAGCAAAATACAAGAAAGTGCACTACGTGCAGTATTCAAGGCATTGTAACCTAACTTAAACTCATGGTGCAAATAAACAAGGAAATCAATGGCCTGAGTTACAGCCGGACGAACTTTATCAATCTGCCTTGCATCACAATACTTTTCCCATCGTTGTATGTAACTTTTGTACTGTTTCTTTGTACTAGGTCTCCAGGATTGTAACATAATGGAGATAGCCTCCTCTGATAGACCCTGCAGTCTGAAAGATCTCCCGAAATGAGACAAGCCATCATTTTCGGACGAAGTGGGTGTCGCCTGTCCGGAGCATACGGTAGGTGAAACAATCTGTCCATCCCCGGCAGAAGGACTGGGTCGTCCACAAGTAGACTCATCACGGATGAGAACCACGGCTGTGTCGTCCACATCGGAGCCACTAGAATTGCCCTCGTCTGGTCCATCTCCACCTTCTGGACAGTCCTCGTCAGTACACTGAAAGGAGGATTAGCATAAATAAACAATTTAGACCAATCAAGTGTAAAGGCATCAATATTTTCAGCCTTAGGATCAGGGCCCCACGAAACATAGCGTGCAATTTGATAATTCAATCTGGATGCAAACATATCAATTTCAGGACAACCCCATCGATCAATCAGGGATTTAAACACATCCTCATGCAATTTCCACTCAGTCTCATCATGGAAAATTCTACTCTTTTCATCGGCCACATTTTCAGACCCAGGTACGTAGGCTGCAGAGATCCATATCCCTCTTTCTATAGCCCACTCCCATATTTCTTTTGCAATCACATTGCATTCCTGGGAGTGCATGCCCCCCATGTCATTAACATATGTGATGGCACATTTATTATCAGATTTCACCTGAATATGAACATTCTTTTCACTTCCACAAAGACTTTGTAAACCCAAGCACACAGCCTTAGCCTCAAGGACATTAATGTGTTCTTTACTCTCCTCTGAAGACCATCTGCCTCCTGCGGATAGGGAACCCATCTTCGCACCCCATCCTCCTTCTTTCCTAAGACCACCACTTGAGGCATCAGTGTAAATAACCACATCAGGGTTACCATGGGTAATTCTCTTGATATTGATGGCAGCATTATCTATCCACCATTGACAGTCAACTCTACTGGCAAGATCCAACTGAACTTCAGCTTCAAAATTACCTTTGTTAATCTTCAAGCCCGTGGACTTCAATTTCTCCAAGGTGCGGTAGTGCAGTTTACCATGTTCCACCCCATTAGTATACGCATTCATAAGCCCAATCACCTGTGCAAGTTCCCTCAGCTTAATCCATGATTTCTGCAACAAATCAGAGCAAGCATCAACAATGTGAGCAATTTTGTCAGAGGGGAGTCTTATTGTCATCTCCTGAGTATTCAAAATATACCCAAGGAATGTGATCTCATGTACAGGGGTAATGACAGATTTCTTTTCATTAATCACAAATCCTAAAGATTTGAATCCAGTGACTAAACTGTCAACTGCTAATTGGCATTCCTCGAATGTACGCCCGACTATCAGAGAATCATCAATATAGCCCATGCAAGTATGACCTTGCTCTCGCATTGTAGCAAAAAATGGCTTAAGCAGTTTGGTGAACACCCGAGGTGCACATGCAAGGCCCTGAGGCATGGCCAGAAATTCATAAAGTTCTTTCCTGAATTCAAACTTCACTAATTTGACACACTCGTCATGTAATGGCACACAAAAATAGGCATCAGACAAATCCACAGATGCGACAAAACAGTCTTTCCGTACCAAACACTTTGCTGTCTCAAGACTATCCATCTTAAAATGCAAATACTCAACACTCTTATTGAGAGGTTTCAGATTCAATATCATTCGATACTTATTGCCATCTTTTTTCTTCCTGAGAAAAATATTAGAAACAACCTCGCCATCTTCATGTACAGATTTCTGAACAACGCCTTTCAACACAAGGTCATTGACCTGTGCCGCCACTATTTCAGATTCAGCATCATTGAACTTGAGACTATGCCTATAATAAGGCTGTACTTCAGACGAGAAATTAATTTTCAACCCAGAGACTGTTTCAAGAATAGTTTTGTCTGATGTCAATTTTTCCCAATTATGGATATAGAATTTCAACCTGCCTCCTATAAGGCTGTCAGGTATACTCACATCGCCATCACTGGCTGCAGCTAATTCTTGTTCCCTTTCTTGGAGCCGCCTTGGTCCCGCTGCTGACCCGACTGGGAACTCTCGCCTAAAAAAGGCCTCTCGTACGGGTGATATCCACCTCTGCCTCGACCACGGTAATGTCTACCACGTCTACCTCGGTGTGGCCCATTACTGTAATTTCTGTTGTCTCTGGATCCCCGACCAGGCGTCATTTTGTTCACAATTCGTTGTGATTCTGATATGTCCTTCATCAGCTTGTGCAGATCCCCACCAAACAACTCGTCTGTAACTGGGATTTGTGAGGAACACATATTCTTATAAACATAACTAAGATCAGGCTTGATAAGGTCTCGACGCCTCAAATTAAATTCACTAAGACCATGGCTAAGCATAGCCAAACAAGTGACCAACTTCTTGTTAACTGAAGCCACAGGAATAGTCCCATTGACACTGAGTACCTCTGTAATGCCGCACACAGCCTTGAACACACAGTTCTGAATTTTCTGAAGCTTGATGTCAAAAGACCTTGTGTTAGGTCTCAATCTATCCCAAATGAGGTGGTTGATCCTAGGCGTCACTAAGTTAGGACAATTCTTCGGCCTTAGCACATGTTTCATCTTCTGAGTCATTGTGTCCTCATTCATTTTCTTAGTAAATAGTGAGTTCACCATTTCAGCCAACGCTGCATTAATGTCGGCCCCCACCGAATCATCCTGGGTAAACTCGTCGGCAATCTTTTGCCATGCATCACCTGTATCATCAACAGCATTAGCTGAAGCTGTGGCACCTTCAGAACTCACATTTTCCTTCAACACTTCGACATTCACATCGCCGCCATTTGCATTAGCATTGTTATTGACAGTGACAGGCGGTTCATGACTCCGTTCATGAGAACTCTCTGGGTCAATTCGATTCAATAAATTGTCTAAATCCAACTCACTGACCATACTGGCGGACGCCTCATTGTCGTCCAATTCGTCCTCATACCCGAGTTCGAATTCCTCAAGCCGTTGGTCTATTTTCCCCATGTGGTCGGACAATTTTTCCTCCATCACGGCGCTCAACTTTGACATGATATCGGTCATGTTGAGTGTTTTACTGACAGTTCGTTTTGAACTGGACGAGCCGCCGTTACTGCTACCGGGCAAATTATTGTCACCGGGAGTAGGATTCTTCTTAGTTTCTTCCTTCTTCTTATCTTTTTCCCTACGCTCAGGGTTTTCTTCCACAACTCCGTCGTTAGGCATGACGAAGCAGCTTGACACGATGTTGACGCTATCAAATTCGCAAACGCAATGATTAGCTTGGCTGGTGGCGCCAGCGTCGCAACGCTATCTCGCGGAATCTCGTAGATCTGTTTCCTGAGTGAGAACTAGCAATTTAACTAGTTTAGCCATCATGCCAGCGTGACCAGACATGATTGTCAATAAATAATTTCAAGAAAAACGGAGTCATTCTCTACTACTATCATGACGAAGAAAGGATAATATTTTTGAGAGCTTCAGTGCAAACTAACAAATCAACTAGTTTAGCCATCAAACCAGCCTGACCAAGTATGAAAAATGTATAGGATAATATATATTTGTGATCTTCAGTAAAAACTAGCAAATTGACTAGTTTTACCATCACACCAGCTACATTACGTATGAAAGAAGGACAGGATGATATTTTTGTTACACAAAATCCTCCTTCTTCTTCTTCTGTTACGCTCTTCCGTCTGTCGGCATAGCGCGGCGCACCACAACCTGCCAAACACTTCTATTTTTAGCTAACTGTTCATAATCAAAACATTCATATGTGTAATTATTCCTACCATTACCATTTACAACTGTAACATTTATACTTAGCTTATCAAGATCTTTGTCCACTAATTTCAGCCAGGTCTGTTTCTGCCCTCCCCTTGGTTTTTGAACATATTTTCTCGCTTCCCTTAGCGCTCCCTTTGCTGGGGTGTCTTCCGGTAGTCTCAATAAATGTCCATACCACTGTAATCTTCTTTCTTTAACACTCTTACTCCATGGATTTAACTTGGTTCTTCTGTATAATGCTTTGTTTGATATCCTATCTTGCCATGTTATTTCTAAGATCTTTCGCAGCATTTTTCTTAGAAATAAGTCAATGTCATTCTCTATTTGTTTAATCACTGTCCATAACTCGCAGTTGTATAAAAATATACTTTCTACGTGACTACGGAAAAGTCTGATTTTAACCTTTTTCGACACTATCTTGCTTTCCAAGATTTTCTTCAGTTGGTTATACGCTGCTATGGCTAAAACTTTTCTTCTGTTGATGTCATTTCTTGTGTCTAGAATATCTTCAGTGAGTAAAGCAGCTCGACTCCATCGCCATTGTGTATGTGTAAATGAATAAAGGAGTTCTTTATATGGCAAATTGAATATTTATTTCCGAATATTTCGGCCGTAAAGCCTTCATCAGCGGGTACAAGTATGAAAGTATAAACAAAAAACAACACCGTTACCAAGTGAGGTCATCAACAAAACACACGTGACGTCATCGTCATTTAACATAGTGACGTCATCCTCCAAGTACAAAAATACAAAATTAGTGACGTCATCGTCAAGCGGTCTAAATAATGACGTTACCTCTTATAATAGTATAAGTTAATGACGTTATAAAAGGTTCACGATACAACAATTTGAAATAAAATAAATAACAGATAATAAAAGACATCCACAATAATACTAAGGTATCCTCACGACAAACACAAAGAATACAATAAAATTCAGTCAGAAGAGTTAATTTAAATTCTGAATGCAGAGTCCTCTTCCCTATTCAGACCAGAAGGGTACAGAGTTCCCAGTTTGACAATTAAATTGGACTCTAAAGTTCTTCTACGTATTTGATCTGGCACAGTTTTAATTCCACAGATGGCAAAATCATTAATGGAATGGCCTTGAAGGTTGAAATGCCTGCCAACCTCTGTGTCCTTATTGTTTCTAATAGACCCAATGTGTTCGCGGGCACGAACACCCAGCATTCTACCGGTTTCACCAACATAGAATTTTCCACAATGTAGACAAGTTATACAATAAATAACATTTCTAGAGGTACAACAAAAGGACCGTTCTATTTTCACAGATCCAGACGGTCCGTGTATCTCTGTATAATTTTGCACAAGATCGCATATTAAGCATCTATTGCGTTCACACCGGAAAGTGCCGGGAATCTCTTCATTGGGTAACCTACTTCTCACCAAGGATTTGCTCAGGTTTGGAGGATTTCTGTATGCTGTAATAATATTGTCTCCAAAGAGGGAACCTAAATCATGATCATCTTTAAGAATTTGTAAGTTCTTTTTTACAATTCTCGCCACTTTCTGATTTTCTCTATTGTATTCTAAGACTAGCGGTAATTTGGTGTCTGAGGAATTGTTCTTAACATGAAGCAAGTCGTTTTTATCAACAGAACTTATCCTTTCCCTGGCTGCTGAGATGACCTGAAGTGGATAACCACGCTCTTCAAAAAAACAACTCATAATTTCCGACTGTTGTAAAAAATCGCTGTCATTTGAACAAATACGTCTAAGCCTAAGGAACTGGGAGTACGGGATGCTATCCTTACAGCGAGAAGGGTGATGAGAATCGTATCTAAGATATGCATGGGAATCAGTGGGTTTGTAATGGATGGAAGTGGAGATTGAGTTACCATCAACAGAAAGGTCAAGGTCGAGAAAAGAAAGTGAAGTGGTTGAGATTTCATGTGTAAATTTTACCGCTGCATTGAATGCATCAAATTCACTAATGTAATTTTCCAGATCAGCCCTGCTCATAGTAGTAATGCCAAAAATGTCATCGATGAAACGTTTCTTGAAGTTAGGCACAGGACCAACATACTGTTGATGAAATTTCTCTTCAAGGTAACCCATGAACAAACAGGCATAAGAAGGACCCATTTTTGTGCCCATTGTCTAGAAGACTTCCTAAATATTTACATTTTTTCCAGATTTCATCCTCTGCCCTTTTAACTTCATATTCTTCTGTTTTACCATCATTCACTTGTAAATTTTTCTCTTTTAGAATGGCTGGGACTGTTTTTCTGATATCTTCAATTCTTTCTTTATCATTTGTTATCCATGCTGTATCATCTGCGTATTGTTGATCAATCATCAATAGTCTACTGCTGTATTTTGTATATCTGTGATCTTCAATATGAGGTGGTATCATGATTCCTTGCGTTGATTTCAGAGCTTCGGCTAAATATATGATGAAGAAGATTGGACTCAGACAATCACCTTGCGGTACACCAACATTCGTGACAATCTCTTCTCCTAAAGTTTTCCCTATTCTGACTCTCAGCTTGACGTCTTCAATCAAAATCTTTATAATGTGCAATTCATCTTCATTTAGTATTTCTTTCAAAGTTTTCATCAGTTCAGTTCTCCTTACTGTATCAAACGCTTTCGACATGTCCAACATAAGTAGAATAATTGAATAATCTTGGGATGTTATCGCCTTTTCTGCTAGTATTTTGAAACTGAAAACTAGTTCTGTGGTGCTTCGTCCTTTCTGGTAAGCTGCTTGTGTTGACGGTATTTTCTCTAGAAACTTGTTCAGACATCTCTTCAACATACATATCGCAAGAATTTTCCTCAGTATTGATAATAAGATGATTGGCCTAAGATTTCCTGGGGGACCTGCTTTTTTTCCTGGTTTTTGTAGTGGAACGGGAACACCTTCTTTTAATTCTATTGGATACATTCCTGTTGTTGCAGCATGATTGTATATCTCAGCTATCTCTTCATATATTTCTTCTGGACAAAATCCTCCAATGTATTTTCGATTCCACCTATCCTAATCACTAGATAAATCCTTCCTAACTAACTAAAATGGATTAGGATGGATAGCCCTTGATTTCAGCTTTCAGTTGGCACCTTTGTTTGCTTCTTACTACAATTGTCAACCCTCCAAAAACTAAATTAATGTTTCTGTCATTGTCAAAAATCTAAAAGGAAACACAAAATTCTCCTGTGCATTTTCAATTCCGCCTGTCCTAAACACTGGATAACTAATATGTAACCAACCAAAATGATGTGGATGGATAGCCCGTGATGTCAGCTTTTATTTGGCACCTTGGTTTCCTTGTTAGTACAACTGTCAACCCTCCAAAGGCAAAATAAATGTTGCCTTCAGTGTCAAAAATCTCCCCGGAAGCAGAAAATCCTCCCATGTATTTTCAATTCCCCCAATCCCAATCACTTGTTAATTTAATCCCAACCAATCAAAATGGATGTGGATAGATAGCCCTTGAAGTCAGTTGTCATTTGGCACTAGGTTTTCTTGTTACTATAACTGTCAACCCTCCAAAAGGTAAATAAATGTAGCTGTCAGTTTCAAAAATCTCTTCGGAAACACAAAATCCTTCCAAGTATTTTCAATTCCACCTATCCTAATCACTAGATAAATACTTCCTAACTAACCAAAATGAATGGGGATGGATAGCCCTTGATGTCAGCTTTCAGGTGGCACCTTGGTTTCCTTGTTACTACAACTGTCAACCCTCCAAAAGCTAAATAAATATTGCTGTCGGTGTCAAATATATCCTCTGAAAAACGCAAAATCCTCCCTGATATTCTCAATTCCACCAATCCTAATCACGGGATAACTCATTCCCAACCAACCAAAATGGATGTGGACATTGACAGTCCTGTTAAAGTTTTTTTGTTAGTTCAAATGACATTTAATTATTCTAAAGGGTTTCAAAAAACTTGGTACATTGAAATACATGGATACAGGGGGGGGGGGGCTCTGATCTGCTTCACTTGTTGTCTTAGGCAACTTTTGTGAGGGCAGAGTCAGTTTCATGTGAATGAGTCAATTAATTATAGTACTAACTAATTGGTTTAGATAGCCTTACTCCAGGAAAAGACTTATGTACAAAGATATTTAAGCAAGCATTTAAATTTCATTGTTACATTTTCACTAAGATGTCTTTCCATCCTCAGTTACAGTGCAGCCCCTGTGTTTCTTTTTTTTTCTTTTCTTGTCGCAATGACAAATTCAGTTATGACATCTATTAATAGCTCTTTCAATTCATTATCCGTATAAGCATTAGTTTTGCTGCTTTCTGCGACAACTAATTGGTTTAGATAGCCTTACTGCATGTTGCAGGAGCTGAAATGGCCACCTCTCCAGGAACGGAGACAACATGCCCGTCTCACTATGATGTACAAGATTACCAACAACCATGTCGACACACCAAATCTCGCTGAAAAATTCATCCCGATAAATAGACAGTCAAGACATCTCAACTCCAAAAGCTTCCAAATCCCGGACACCAGCAAAAGCTACATAAGAGACTCCTTCATTCCAAGAACCATCAGAGAATGGAACAAGCTCCCAGACAACATCACAACAGCCTCAACAATAGACAGCTTCAAAAATAGACTTTGTAAATACCAGCGCACCAACTGTATATAAACCCGCACCTTGGATTTTAGCCGCACTACGAGAGTTTTTAGACGTAACAACTACATGCGCACTCATCAATCCTCGGACCCAGTCATCAACCCCATGATGTTGTCTGAGTAAACACGAAGAAGAAGAAGAAGAACTTCTGTTTGATTTGTTGATTTTTCTGCCACATTGTAGTTTTCTTCCGCATGGTTGTTTTCCTTTGTTGACTCTTCCCTTAGAAATACATCATCTATGTCCCTTATAATTCTTGGTTTCTTTTCATGGTTTTCCAAAACATATATTTTACCTTCTTTAGTCCATGTTGCTTGAATCACTTTTCTTTTTTTCATGTTTCTTGTCTTGAAGAAAATCAAGCTTGCCTCCTCTGTCAAGTCTTCCGCCACATATATCTCTCTATTTGTATTTCTGAAAGCCTTCATCCTCTGATTCTAAATTGTTTTGGCCACCTGGCTTGAAGTAAAATTTACTAAATATTTTTCTGTATTGATATTTTGCTGGTTATTCCTTGTAATTTTTTTGATATCATTTATTGATGGCATATATATATATATATATATAGGTTTTTATTGACTCAAACATAGGTCACATTTGACAATAGGGCGAAATTGTGACTTGAGTACCTCTTCAATTTTCTTTCTTCCATTTTCTTCCGTTTTTGGGATAGTAAATATCAGGTTATTTTCTCTATTTTCGGCTTGTTTACTTGATATTAACTCATCGATCTTTTCATCAGGCCCTCTGGTTATGCTGGCGTATGTTTGGTGATTTTCCTTTGATTGTGGCGTTTCCCCTGTCAGCTTTTCTTTTAATTGTGTAATTTCTTCTTGTTGTCGGTTAATTTGTTCTTCTTGTGATTCAATTTTTTTCAACGCCAAGTTGAGCATTGCATTTTGAGCTTCCTTGAATTCATTTAATACTGTGTTTATAATATTCAGAATTTCACAGTTGCAGGACGTTGCTCCGTTGTTACCCCTGGCAACACTTGTCTCGGCTGTGACGGCCTCATTCTGATCTGTGCTTTTCTGTGGTTTAACTGCTTTCTCCACTGTGTGTCGCTGTTGTTTCAGTTCAGCCTCACTTTCAGTACTGTACATTTTATATCTATTGAAAGCTGTTTCTTTGGTCCATGTTTGTAAAAAATATTCTGAAGTGATGTGTGCGTTCCTGGTCTTTGGTTTCACATTTGTGACATTTTTCAAAATTTTCTGCGGCCTGAAAACACTTGAAATGGCCTTAGTCAGTACTGTGCTGTTAAAGCATGTCTTCACTTGTTGGCAGCCTCTTTTCCAGGTAGAAGTGAAGAGCAGTAGGTGAGAGTGAAGTGTGTGGATTAGGGTGTGGCTGGTGCCCCTCAAAAATGAAAAAATTGGAGGAGACCCCTGTACCTCTTTTTGGTATTGTGGTTTGACCCAAGGGACATGCCTGAGAAATTTCATGAGAATTGATAAACGTTTACCTTGAGCACAATGCAGTAGAAGTTTCTTGGCGGTTTGCTAAGAACGGAAGTCGCGGTATTGCATAACTTTGTCAATATACATTTTAGAACAATAAAAGTTGTATGACTGGACAGGCCTCACTCAGACCTACATTTTGAATACCAACTTCGATGGTTTTGGACTATTTTGTGCATTGTCAATCTTTTATTTTACTGTTTCCGATTATGTTTTTCTTCTTACCAATTTTCAGGATATTTTACATGGTAACTTACGTCAGTAAGAACATGATTTTAATTGATTTCAATAACTCTTTGAAGGACCGGGTACAAATTTATAAGACCGTGTGGTATTTGATGTGTATTAAACGCCGATGAACGAGTTTGCTTATTGAATGTTATGGAGGGAAAATTTTGACATCTGTCCATTTTCATGGCTGACTTGGGCACACTAAGTAAAATTATTAAACAAATGTTTTGTAAGTTAATAATATAACTAATATCTATTATGGTTTAATTGTTTGGTCGCATGCACACAATAGTAAAGACATCAAAAAACATATGTGGCATGGCGTAATTGTGTAAGAATACTATTTCCATTGTATTGTAAGGCGCATTGTCACTTGCTGTGGTTCTCTACACTACATACCTGTGAAGATAACTATACAAATCTGATTTTTAGGTTCATAAAGGCATTGTCAAAAAGAAATGTATTCAGTGGGCCCATAGTCAAACATATTCTATTTGCAATTAGAGGAGTCTAATATTGCAAATGTCAAAATATGGACATATTAATGCCTGTTGAAATGTTTGAAACTGCTCTCCAACAATTATAAATTCAGTAATCCCATTCCCATTAGAGCTGGAATCAAATCCAGGGTCCAGCAAAATGAGACCTAGAGCACTCCCCCTAACCATGTAATGCCCTGGAGATTTGTGCATGGACTCCGATGAATAACAGATCATTAAGCTGGTAATACTTGGTACCATCTTCTTGGTACTAACATAATGATCTCTTATTTTATAAATTAATTCATGTTTTTAGCTATATGTTATCTTTAATTATTTGTAAATGTGCTATGGTGTGAAAAAATAAGATATTGAATACACAAAGTCCAAGAAACTCTAAAATGTGTGATGAATCTGGAGATGTGAGCGTAATGTTTAAATTCATGATCTCAATAATACAGGCTTTAAGACAGAATGCAGATTCTGCACTTAAGAAGTCCAAATATCATCAAAGTATATTTTAATTATCAAGACATTGTCCTTGGCAGCCTGTGATTAATATATAACATGATTAGCAACAAAAGTTTTTGTTTTTTTTCAATATGCAAGTTATTTCCCGAACAAGCAAAGGATTACCAATTTGATGTACTGTGTACAATTATCCGAGACCATTGAAGTTGGTACTCAAAATGAAGCTCAGATTAAGACAAGTTTAACCATGCAAGTTTCATCATTGTATGACAAATATAGACAAAGTTATACAAAACCGCGGTTTGCATTTATATACAAAAGCGAGAAAATTATAACTGCATTGTGCTCAAGGTAAGCATATTCCGATTTCCTTTAAATTTTCCACACATGTTATGGTGACCAAAACACAGTACCAAAGTAAGGTACAGCTAGATCTGACAACGTTGGGGCACCAGCCACACCTTAGTGTGGATGTTTTTGGCGGGAAGGCAGACGGTGGCGCCAGTCCTAAACGTGAGCAATAGCGGATCTACGATGGAGATGCATGCGCCTCTGGTGGGGAAAAACAGCAGCGGCAGAAAACGTAAATAAGGGAGCTGTTTCACTGTTATTTGCTGTTATCAGAAGGACAGGATAGATCAATAAGGATAGGTGGACAGTTTAGGTGAGTGGCATTGCTCAGGGAGGAGTTTTTAGCTGTTGCAATGTGAGCATGTCACCCATGATTTTTGCATCATATATCCGGCAGGGATTGTTGTTGGGTCAAATCTCATTTTCTTCCATCCTATCAAGCAAGGAAAATGGTAAACTTTCCTGACTAATAAAAAAAAATTGTGGTAAGAACAGAAGGGGTATTGAAATTAATGATAACAGGATCTAATAATTTTGTGACTTGAATTTTCAACAATAGCCACGCCGACTTAATTTGACAGAAAAGTATTGCACTTAGAATTTTCACGAATATAAGTGATGGCAACTACTAATGCTAAGATCTCACGGCGGCAACCGGAGAACTATTTAAATCGGCGTCGTGGTTTTTCCAGGAAAATCGGAAAATATTTCCTCTTTTTACGTATCCCGCAGGGACATTTTAGGTTCCCGCCTGACATTTTTTGATTGCGCGCCGTCGAGAAACCTGCTCCTTGACGTTCCTAGAAATCGCCACGGACCAGAAAAAAAGTTTCAACCTGTTCCAATTTTCAAAAAATCTGCGGCGGAGCAGACCAGAAAACGCCGCGATCAGAAAAGCACGACGGCGTCTAAGTTTTCGCGCCACTGAGGGGTAATAACTTTCCCGCCGATTTGTAAAACGAGCGGGATTCCCTGCGTGGCGCCAAAAAGGTCGACGCCGCGGTTCTTGTGCACTCCGCCATCAAGGAAAATGCTCCGGGACGTGTGCAAAACCTTTGCGCCGTTGTCTGGACACCCTCCAGGAGCAGACAGAGTGGCGCCACAGGGGCTATTTTTAGCAAAATCCTTTGTCTGCGGGGTACTGACAGCATCGTGGCGGAGAGCTTTCATGCCACGGCGCGAATGGGGGGGTCAGCCTTGGAGACGCACTGGCGCGCGCCCTGCATATAAATAGAAGAGCAGCCACTAGAGCACCATAATCCCCCCTCCCTCTCCACAAAAAACACCACATTCACTCCTTAAATCCTGTAGATAAATACATCCACCCCGGCGTTCTTCCTCTTCTCTCTTAAACTCAATCTCCCTGCGACGCTGACAAGACCACTAAACAATTGTAATCTTTTCCAGATACTTCCAGACAACACACGGATGCCTTCCTTGGCCTTCTCACTCTCCGGACCCTCCCCCACTTCCACTCCACTCCGACATAACATTCCTGGCTGGCTACCGCTTCCTCTCTAGGCAGCTGGGTGGTGTAGTGGTTAAGGTTCCCGCCTGCTCCGCTGAAGGTCTTTGCCTGCATGGGTTCGACTCCCGGTTGGGGAACCCGAAATTTTCAGTGGACCTTCAGGAGCAAAACCCCAGCTGGATGTCGTTCGGATGAGACGTTAAATTGGTGGCCCCTTGTATCAGTGTCTGTGCTGGGCAAGTAAAAGATCCCTCACATGGGGTAAATGTGTAACATGTTGAGGACTCCTGCTCTCTCTCTCATCTCATCAATCAACCCTCGTGAGCTCCCAGAACTGGGCTTAGAGGGCTGCACTTACCATATCTATCTATCTATCTATCTATCTCTCGAGGAAGGGCCATCCCTTCAAATCACTCCAAAAGCTTGTAGGGCGAAAAATCGCCAATCAAGCTTGGGCCTTCGGCCCTAAATTTACACTCTTACTTAGAGCACCATAACCGCTCTGAACTTCAAGACAAACGCATCTATACTCCATGACACTCTCCTTCACAGCCTACTGAATTGCTGCTTCATTGCTGAATCGCTGCTTCATTGCTGATTTATCCTGCTTCATTGCTGATTCATCCTGCTTCATTTCTGATTGATCCTGCTTCAAGATGGGACCCAAAGGAAGAGGGAAGAAGACCTTCTTCAACTCCAGTTGGTTCACCAGCTCCATTCCTAGGGGATGACTACGCAGCTGTTACATTCTCTCCAAGCATGTTCACCTTGCCGGACAGCATCGTGGCAGTGACCACTGCTACATCAACAGTGACCAGTGAGACCATCTTCGAGGGCGCCCCACCATCCAAAGTGCAACAACAAGCTGATGAGCAGGATGAAGATGATGATGAAGATGAAGATCAAGTCCTGGCCAAGCTTGCTGCTGCTGTCCAGTCTCCAACCAAGCGTGGCAGGCCTGCCATTGCTGCTGCAGTCAAGAAGAAGCGTCCCAAGTCTGCTGATGCTGATGTCAAGTCTCCAACCAAGCGTGGCAGGCCTGCTGATGCTGCTGCTTCTGTCAAGTCTCCAACCAAGCACACCCAGTCGGCTGATGCTGCTGTCTTCAAGTCTCCCGCCAAGACTGCTCCAAGGCAAGTCTCCTTCAGCCAAGCGTCAAGCCACCTCCAAGTCTCCAGCCAAGTCTCCAGCCAAGTCTCCAGTCAAGCCTGCCACTCCAGCCCAGACCCGAGCCAAGACTTCAGTCCAGCCTCCACCTCCACCTCCAGATGATGATACTCCTGCTGATGTTGATGATGACTCTGTACAAAATCTACAAGCTGCAATCCACCAGCAGACCATGGACTCCGACTTCGATGCCACGACAGAGGAAGATACTACCAAGAAGACTGCTGCCGAGTCCAAGGGCAACAAGGGGAAGAACCAGGCGACGGAAGATTCTGACAACACTGGATCTGAGGTTGAGCTGATCCAGGACTCCGATGGCCAGTTTGTCCACAAGGAGAAGAAGAAGGGCTACAGAAAGAAAAACTCCAGGGACCTACTGGGCATCACAGAACAGCAGGAGGATGAGCTGATCGACTGGTACCGGGAGAACAAGGACCTGTACTCCAAGGGCTCCACCACCTTTAAGAGTACACAGAAGGACAGAATGGATGCAGAGAAAGAAGCTGAACTTACATTGCTAGTGGGGAAAGAAATCACAGTAGCTAAAGTCACCAAATGGAGGAACAGCATCAGGACTACCTTCGGAAAGATCATCAAACCTCAAGCTTCTGGGTCTGGCAGAAAGAAGATGTCCGAGCGAGACAAGTACATCCTGGCGAAGTGCGAATTCCTGAGGGCCTCCATCATTCCGAAGGGTGCCGTGGAAATCTCCAGCTTCACTGGACCAGGAGGAAGTGACTGCCTGTCGTCCGATTCTGATGCTGGCATGGACTGCACTCCTATGCCCAATTGGATGAGAGCTTCCCAGCCAGCCAGCAGCAGTCGTCCCAGGAGATGTCCCAGCAGTCCCGCCAGCCGTCCCAGCCGCAGTCCCAGGTCTTCCTAGGACGAAAGCCATCCAAGAAGAGGAAGGACACAGACCAGGAGATGGCCTCTGCCCTCACTTCAATTGCCGGTCACTACACTTCGGACAGGCCCAGGAAAGCAGCACCACCTCAGGCGGCAGGACCATTCTGTGACATGTGCCCACAAACTGCTGACAGGCTGGATCCAGAAGTACACCAGTTGCAGAACATATGTAGGAGTATCTTCACATCTGGCAAGAACATGAACCGTGCCCTGAGACTTCGCCTCCTGCACTCCTTGAGCCAGACGGACCTACTTTGTACAGGCGGCCATCCAAGATAAAATCATGATGATGCAGCAAGAGAATGTGGAGATGATCCTAGGGCAGCAGCAGCAGCAGCAATACATCCCTCCTCCTGGTCCTGCTCCATCCTTTGTCAACCCGGACTTGCAGCAGCCTCCAACAACTCAGCAGCAGCCCCAGCAAACAAGGCCTTCGACAAGTCTTCAGATGCAGTCCCAGCCTCCACGCCAGCAGTTGCAGTCCCAGCCAAGCAGCAGCAGCCAGTTCCAGTCCCTGCAGCCAATTCGAAGCCAGACTCAAGCCCTGCAGCAGTCATCTTTAAGCTTCACCCAGCTGATGCTTGACAGCCCCCAGAAGCTTGGCTTCCCCGGACCCTCTTTTGGTCAGCCGCAGCACCAGCCACTACAGCACCAGCCACTACAGCAGCAGTCAGTACAGCAGCAGCAGCCACTACAGCAGCAGTCACTACAGCAGCAGCAGCAGCAACCACTACAGCAGCAGTCTCTACAGCAGCAGCAACCACTACAGCAGCAGTCTCTACAGCAGCAGCAGCAGCAAGTACAGCAGCAGACACAGCAGCCGACACTTGTTCACCAGCAGCAACATCAAACTCCATTGTCATACCAGTGGAGCTAAGTCAACCTGCCCTCTCCAAGGAAGTGATGCCTGTTCAATAGGGTGGTCCACATTCCAATGGGAAAAATCAAATCTCATAAAACCCCCAATTTGAAAGTGGAAATTGATGACCACATATGTAAAACAAACACATGCAAAATTTCAACCAAATCGGTTAATGTTTAGAGGTGGCACAAAGCCCTCGAAGTTTATAATGTAATTCCTCATTCACGCAACTGAAAAATTGGTCATTTTCCCAGATCTTTCTCAGAAGTGAATATTTGTTCCTGATTTTTTAGTACATGATAAAATTGGCAGGGCCAAGTAATATCTGGGGGTTATCTTTTATTTACTATTTGTAGTAAGTGAAATATTTGCTTGTTTTTATGAAAAAAGGCTTGATAATTAACCTATGTAAATCTATGCTTACCTGCTACAAAGCATTATAAGTCAAACAGAATATCAGGAAAGCAGTGGGCATCCTGTACATACTAAGAAAAAGGATACTTGATCAAAATAATACGCTGTTATAGCAAGATTAGCAAATACCGATGATTTTGAGGTTTATCGATGGGCAATCCCATGTTAAACTTCAATGGCTTTGTGCCACTTCTAAATATCAATTGATTTTGCTGAAATTTTTACAAAATACCTTCTATCCATATGACATCACAATGCAAGATTCAAATCAAAGAAATTCAGAAGAAAGTGTTTTTGGACCACCCTACTGTTCAAGTTGTCTGAAAAAAGAAAAAAAAAAACCCAGGCCCTTTTAAGGGCCACCAAATCCTCCCAAAAGAGCTGGCCACTTACACATCTTATGTTGACTAAAAAAACTCTTGCGTTGACAAACAAGAGCAAAAATGAAAATAGCCCCAAAAAAAAGTTGACAAACTCCCAAAAAAAAAATCCAATCCTGGCCCTTGTAAATTTTAAACACCTTCATAAACGCAAGGTCCTATTTCCCTTCAATGTTTTTGGCCCATTTTCACTTACTGCTCCACCAGTACAGGTTGCATTTCTGCTTTCTTAATTAAAGTTTTTTCAACACTGTAATTAATATAGATAGATAGATAGATAGATAGATAGACAGATAGATAGATAGATAGATAGATAGATAGATAGATAGATAGATAGATAGATAGATAGATAGATAGATAGATAGACAGATAGTCAGATAGATAGATAGATAGATAGTCAGACAGATAGATAGATAGGCAGATAGATAGACAGATAGATAGGCAGATAGATAGCTAGATAGATAGGCAGATAGAAGAAAAAAGTTGCACATCGCATATACACTGTAGAAAAGAAAAACGAGTGATCGTCATGTTGCAGTGATGACACTTGGATAGATAGATAGATAGATAGATAGATAGATAGATAGATAGATAGATATAACAGTAAATTAGCCCTTAGGTGGACCGAGTATTTATAGGTCTTAGGTGGACCAGGGCTATCTCTTTCAATATTGGTAGAACACTGCAGAAGGATGCTTTAATCAATTCATTGGATGTCAGTGATATTCAGTATCTTTTGTGTAAGCTGTACTGTGGGTGTACTCAAAGATAGGTTTTTTGGTGGTCCACCTAAAGCCCAGCACTTTGTGAGATAGCCCTTAGGTGGACCATGTCCTTTAGGTGGACCGCAGAGATAGTAGCCTTTAGGTGGACCGCAGATATAGTAGCCATTAGGTGGACCACAGATATAGTAGCCTTTAGGTGGACCATATATAGTAGCCTTTAGGTGGACCACAGATATATTAGCCTTTACATGGACCAAGAAGATGTGTCTTTGGGGAGGAGGGAACGCAGAAATTTAAGTTGGCTCTTCTTTGGACCCACAAGACTAGTCCTCTACGCCTTACGTATCTACCCCATACTTGCCCCGCAAAGACGCTGATACAAGGGGCCACCAGCTGAATGTGTCATCTGAACACATCCGGCTTGGATTTTGCTTCTGACAATGAATTGGTTTCAAAAACTGGGGTTTGAGCCCGTGCAGGCAAAGACCTTCAGTGGAGCAGGCTTGGACCATAACCATTTAGCCACTCTGCCCCTATTGTATTCACTTACTACAAGGACCTGTCTGATTACAGTCTGAGGTGTTAGCTCAAGACTAAATTCACCAGAGAAATGTACCTTTTTTGGGACTAGGAGTGTGCCAAATAATATTATGTGAATTTTCAAGAAATTCTGACATGATTTTGGTATTGTGCATTCATTTTGACTCTCACATTGTCTCTTGTGTCATTGCTCAGCAGTACATCTAGGCTGAAAGAAAACTGCTGAAAAGATGCAAACCCATAACCTGCCGGACTCCTGTTTTGGCCTCAACCATAAGCCTACTGGCACCATTTTACTGTTTAAAATTTCAGATGCGAGTGTTCATTTCTCAGGAAATTATTTTTTGATACTGCAAAGCATTATGGCTGACAAGCTGCACATTTCTTATGATAATACAAGAAACAGCATCAGTTCAAATTTCAGTTTTATTGAAACAGAAAAAGCCACAGCAATCACATGGTTTATTTTAACATTTCATTAGATGATATTCACATACATGTATAACAGTTGCAATGGCAGAACATCAGAGTCAATCACATAAAACAAGTTCAATAAGAATTTGGAGATCATATCAAGTTTTTGATTTCTACTTCAGAATTATATTTTGAGGAATCTCCAATAATCTTATTTATAATCAAGACATATAAATATAATACTAACATATAAATATAATACTATCTGAATCAGAAAATAAGATCAGAATTAACAAGCAACTTAAACGGAAGCAATTTGTATGTTACTCCCTTATTGCAGAAAATAATAAATCAATTAACATCAAATTTTCACATACAAGAAAAATTATGTAATTGGTAGTGTAATGCATTTTATCAGAATAAATATAATAATTGTACACACCATTTTACCCAATCTTATTAATAATTTGTAATTTGAAACCAATACATTTTGCCAGTTTTGATTTATACTCATTTTAACAACATTTTAATGCCTTTTTTGTTTAATGCACATACATTGTATCGGCCTACATGAATAATTTTTTATTGAAAAAGAAACAAAATTACACAATGTAACAATTATTTTGTTCTTTGGTTGAATGCATATTTGCCTGACAAAATCCATTGCAGGAGTTGTAATTTTCACTCTTGAGAATAGATTGAAATAAAAAGGGTTATATTGGCTGTTGAAAAAGTGTTCTTCGAATTCTGCCAAGGACTTGAATCTGAACTCATGACCAAACAGGCAGAATCGCATATATCTAGTCCACTCTTAAGGTCCTCTAAAACCATTTGGAACTAATTTGGTTTTATTATTTTACAACACTAGCATAGTACCCGTGAAAAGGGAATGAGAAAAGGATGATGGATAAATGGTGATTGAAAGAAATATAGTGATGAGCCTTGAATATCAAGGGACAGTGATGGACAGTGGCCCATCCCTGCCTCTTCGGAGTCCAGGGAGAATCATCAACCAACCACCACGTTTGGAGAATCGCCTATTGATAGTTGTGCATATTGAGTTATAAGTGCACTGGTAGGCCTATAATATAAACATTTTGAGAAAGCACACGCACTTATGGTTGTTGTAAGAGGTGAAATAATGTTGCTTGCAAATTTTTGGTTGTGGGCATTGAGTAGTTTGGGAGGAGTAGCGTAAAGCATCCATGAATTAAGGGTATGATTAATACCCAACCTCAATCATGACAATGCTCTAAGGCGCCAAAAAAAAAAAGGCTCTTTAAAAAAAGAAAAGTTTAAAATTGTACAGTCCCTGCAACATACAATATCATTCAATTAGACAATTCAATAAAATATTGGTTTCCCTTTAACAGTCACATTCACTCAACACAGTGGCCATGCCAACCTGCCCCTGCCTATAGTTTTCTGATGATTTGTAATTTCAAGAGAAACTAAGAAAATCATCCTGGTGACACATAGCACCCTTAAAGTCAACATATTTACAAAGCTCATCAATAATTGATGAACCAGGTGAGGCCATCAGTCATTGATTTACACCTTTTTCCGTTTTATCGAAAAAGCCACTTTTGGGCATGCCAACCAGCCCCTGCGCATGCGAAAGTCCTCCAACATGTGTAAGCCGACACCCGAGATGGTTCATTTTCCCTTTAAAAAGGTCTTATCTCTCATCTACACAAAAAAGACCACATTTCTGTACTCCACTTCAGCTTTCCGCAAATAAGGGTGTGCCAACCTGCCCCTGTGCCAACCAGCCCCCCTCTCCCCTACTCCTATTCTGCACTACTGCTGTCCTGCACTGCTCCTATTCTACACTGCTCCTATTCTACACTGCTCTTATCCTGCAGCTCCTACCCTGCACTACTCCCTCTGCACTGCGCCTACTCCGCACTGCCCAGTGCCCATACTCTGAACTGCTCCTATTCTGCATTGCTCCCATTCTGCACTTTTCCTTATGCACTGCTCCTATCCTGCACTACCTGCACTGCTCCTGTCCTGAACTTCTCCTATTCTGCACAGCTCCTATCCTTCACTACTCCCACTGCACTGCTCTCATTCTGCACTGCTCATATCCTGGCCTGCTCCTATCCCGGACTGCTTCTATCCAGCACTGATCCTATTCTGCACTACAGGGGTGCCGGAAGGAATCGCGAGCGGCAGGGGCGGTCAGATGAAAAATGGGCAAATCATGTTTGTGCAAATTTCGCGTGAAAAATTTAAATAGAGAGTCACTAGTAATTTTGAATATATGCTTACTAATACTGACTATTTTGTGTCTAAAATTAGTAAAATAAGGCCTAATAATGTTTTTTTCTTTAGGATCTGAAGGGCACCCTGTTCCGGCACCCCTGCTGCACTACTCCCTCTGCTCTACTCCTATCTAATCTGCACTACTCCTATTCTGCACAGCTCCTATCCTGCACTACTCCTTATGTTTTTTGTGCAACAAGGAAAGTTTTGCCCACTAGGTGAAAATTCAAATTCTGCAGGAGTAAGTTTAAGTTGCTTCAGCTCCTCCCCACCTGCAGGCATAATCTTACTATTAATTCATGGACCCCTCCATCTTTCCCAGCCAAAGTATAAGTTGCTCATCCACAAAAACTTGCATGCAACCTTTTCTCAACCACTATAGAAGGTTTCAGACTGGTTTTTATGTTGAAAATGTATATTTCATATTTTGCCCCCACCCAAATTTATCGGGTATCAGGCTAGTATTAATAATAGCTTAAAATTTCGACCACTGATGACAGTTAACACAAATATCTAAACAATCATTTATCCAGCTGAATGGCACTAGCAACAAAAGGAGACACTTGTAACAGGCGAACCTAATTGAATACACAGTCAACAGGAATATTTGCAAGTAAGCAGGTGATGTATTTTGGCCGAAATTTTCAAAAATGTTTAGAAGTTGAAACCTGTAGTAGTTCCATTCCAAAGGAGGTCAATGAGTGTAGTCCTTTGTCTCATTATGGTGCGCTTCCTTCCTACAAACCTTCCAGAGTTTGTAAGTCCACAATCATTCAAGATCAGTCCATGCATTACTGTAAATCTTCAACATTACATCCTTTTGCAGCCTCTTCAATTGTAAAATCATGTTGTGGATAGCAGGGATGAGCAGTAACTCTGAAATAAAAAAGCATGGGAAGAATAGAAAAGTAATTTGAAATTTAGTAATCTAACTGATGTCATTATTTTTTCCAAACTTTACGTGCAATTTAACCACTGGAGTTTAGGACAGGTCTATGCCTCAGACATGGCTGAACTGAAAGCTTCACTAGAGACTTATGTTTAATCCTCTGATAACAAACAATATTTGCTTAAACGTCTGACATTATCAATTAATAAAACATTAAGCAAAGACAAATCACTTGTAAGTTTAATTTTCAGCTCATCGGTAAACAACCGATCTAACAACAATTACTAATGATAATTATGTTGTATTATTGTTCACTGAGACTTACATCATATGTGAACAAGACCTCTAGCAGAGAGGTTGAAACGTCATATCCACCAAAAAATGTAAGTTCCAGTGAACAATAATACAACATAATATATCATGGATATACCTGGGACCAAGAACAACTTATTCTCCATAACATTACTGATGTCATAACACATCCAGGACAATTTAATCAAATTTTATGGTATTTCTATGAATTCTCCATTAACAGACAGGGCCGGATTTAGGTTTTATTAGGCTCTGGGCATTCGTGTCATTATGGACATTTCTGGTGGAGCGGATTAGAGGCAAAAATGGGTGGAATAGTGGACTTTTGGATAAAGCAATAAAATTTGGTACAAGTGTAGAGGAGGTCCTGGGGGACAAAATTGGCCTTAGTGCCATCTCTGATTTTGTGGCTGTTGCCCTCAGCAACCATTTGTTTAGCAACACTCACAGCAGAATAACTGAGAAAAATTATTAAATTGAAATCTTTTTGTCCAAAAAATTGAGACAAGAACCTTCAAAGTCACCATGGATAATATTAGTATAGTGCCTCTCACCAGTTAAACAATGGTCACCATGGTGACCGTAACAACTTCATATTTTTGGTAAATTTTGCCATTTGTTGCATATTTCTGGCGTAATTGTTCTGAAAAATGTCAATGCGTATTTAGCTAACAGCTTTATCTATGATATACACAAAATGTCTGAGATAGGAAGAATAAATGCACACGTTGTTACAGTAGACGAATCTCAAGTGCTTACAAATGCCTTACATTCAGCTGTTTTCAGATCGTCAATGATGTCATTGGAGGTGTTGCTGCTATCTCCAACATTGAAATAAGTTGTGTTTTCATTGACTCATAGAGCACTCAGTGATGTGTATAAAAACCCAGTGACGTGTATTAGTATGGCAGATTATGAAAACCATTCTGCATTTTGTGATAAAGCTCTGAAATTTGGCACATGGGAAACTGATGGCTCAAACTATATTTTAAAGATTGGAGGCATTTTGTATTGCTACCCTGGTTGCCATGGTAACCAAATTTGTTATTCAGTTCAATAATCACAATAATCCATTTAGGGTGGCTGTGACACTATATTTTTAGGGGGAAATCCCTATATCTCTTTTGCTTGGACCCTGAATAAAAATTTTTTTTGAAGCTTTAGAAATATATACACAATAATAAATGTTTCCATGGCAACCAAATACAAATTCAGGCAATTAATGAGCAACACATCTTAAAGGAAGTCAAAAACCGACATATGCCTTTTTTCCACATCTTTGGCCAAAAACTCTCAATGCAATTAGTATATACTACTTCCTAGGCCAAAAGCCATTGGTTGCCATGGTAACCGGCAGATAGAATCGTCATGTGAATTGAAGTATTGGTATTTATAATCAATTTATCAGTCAAAAAACGAAACAAATTGTCGTGTTCCATCCACTTCTAATTGAGCACACCAATTGATAATCTAACATTAACTGATCTATCAAGATGACTGGCTACTCATCGTCTAGCATATATGTGACGTCACCATGGCAACAGCACTCTACTGAGCTCCGTTCAGCTGCTTCCTTGTTGTTTTTTTTTCTTTAATAATTTTGCACACTGGCAGCTTCGTTTGCCGTTTGTGCCAGCTGTGTTAGGGCTAGAAACTTCTGGTTTGCGGCATTGGATTTGCCAGGAAGTGTGCTATAATCTGGTATAGATTCAGGTTTCTGCTGCGAATGGAAAATATCTTTGGGTGATTTTTTGCAAGTATTTTAATATGATGATGCCAAAGCATAGGGAGACCGCATGATGAAGATCCTAATTTTTTGTCACCTGAGAGTGAATTATTGTTATAGTTCGTTTCAAGACAGTTATGGTTTTATCATTTTCATGATTACAAACGTTAGGGGCTTTGTTAAAAACAGTTTTTAGATACTTTGCCACCACTGTACACATGTATGCACCCTGCAGCTACATGATGTTGTGACGTTATGAAGCACTTTGATTTATTTATAGCTCGCCAAATAGTGACGTCATTCATCTAGCTCTCCTATGACGTCATCATGATTGTGTCTCAATCATAGAAATACATAGAACGGACACGAGGCTGTATGAAGCCACCTCAAGATGAGGTCACCAAATCCACCATATTGGAACTGCCCTGAGACATGACGTCACAATAGACTAATTATGATGTGACGTCATGCCATTGTTAAAAGTGACATCACTGTTATAGGTGACGTCACAGTACCATTGTTTCAGGATACAGGGCAGTTCCAAGATGGTGGATTTGGTTGCTTCATCTGCCAGAGCCTCATGTCCCTTCTATGTATTTCTATGGTCTCAATAGTAATGACGTCACATAAACGCCCACACTTTTTTTGTTTGGCGCATGCAAAAAAGTTTCTTAGTATATCCCTGTGTGGGTAGCTCTGTCTTCTACCATTTGAAGACCTCTGGTCACTGCGCTTCGCGCAGTGACCTGGCGGTCTCCATAATTTCTCAAAGTGACTCTGTGTTATATAAATGCATTTTTGTATCAATTTACTGTGTGGTAGGATTTCTTGTCAATATCAATATATTGTTCCTCACTTTATATCACTGCTATGCTAAAAGACAGAGCAGATGGGATGTGAGTCAGAAGCAGTGCAGTAGATATGTCATAATTCTGAGACATTCAGGCCTGGATTACCCATTAGGCTGAGTAGGCTATAGCATAGGGCCTCACATCTCAAGGGGGGCCTCACATTGGGTGAAAAAAAAATTGAATAATTATGCCTTAATTTGTATGACGTCAAAAATTGGGAAAAATTAGTATTGACGATTATTTAAAAAAAAAACATCTATTGTAGATATTTTTATGACTGTATCAGAAATATTTGTGCAACAATTGGATTAAAATGTGCTATTATATCTCGGAAGCAATGTACTACTTCCCATTCTTTCAGCAATTTTCGAACATCTCTTGGCTATTTTCGCCCCATTTTTCAAAATAATTGTAGATATTTTCATTATTCTTGCAAAAAAGTACAATGTTTTGTACACATTTTTGCTGATCATCATTGATATAGAGGTGCTGGGTTGTCTCATGAAATTGGACTAGGGAAACGTATTATCAAATCTAGCAGAACAGGGTCAGCTGCAGTAGAGGCAAAGACTGATTTATTTTTGATTTGATATCATGCTGTAAGATCCAGGTTATTGATCATTGTTTATTGAATCATAACTAATCTTGGTTAACTGTAACTAGCACTCATTAAGGCTGTGTCATATTTACTCTTAATTATGGATATCATCTCACTGGTAGGTGGCACTGGGGTAACTATCTAAAACTCAAAGTCTAACTCAACAATAGCTATTGTGCTTTTTAGAAGTCAAACACCCCAATTGTCTCATGCTGGTCATTGTCTGAACCCCTTGCCTGCACACCTGTGAGAGGCCCTAATTGCCCTATAGGTATGATAACTTAGGTAAACTCGTGCCAACTAAATGTGGAAGAGTCCCACATTGTGTCCTTGTCTCATAGTTTGTATTGTTGGGGTTGTTAAAAGGGTCAGGAACAGACCCTCAATGAGAATCATCAGGGCTCAATGACCATGTCTTTATATAATTAATATGTACTATGTAAATGAGGTCACTGACTGGAACAGTCAGCCATCTTGGAAATAAAGCTTTAGTTTATCTCTGGTCTTGAGGCTGTGACAAAAATTCACATTTGAACTCTATGGGAGGCCCTTTGGCAGCCTATTTGGATTTCTAACAACAGGGTTTTGTGTGCATTTCTCAGATACTGATAAGAGAATTCCTTGACAGTTAAAAAAATTATAACAATGCTAACTTAACAACTGCAGGGCAACTATTTATGAAAATTTTTTATATTTTGAGCATTTTGGGTGGCCATTTTGGCTGCCATATTGGATTTATAAAAAACAGATCTATGTGTACATCTTATGAATAGTTATAAATGATTTGTTTGGATCATTGAAGTATATATATTGATGTTTTAAGGTGACGCTTAATTTTGAATAAATTGATATAGTGTACATCACAGTTGTTAGCTCAACATACATCGACATTTTCTGATCAATTACGCCTTAATAAAGAGTGTTCTAGACATAAATTAAATTTATTAATAATCGAGAGAGTGGGGATGTCATGCGCTGTAGTACACATTACTAACGATTGATCATCAAAAAACTTTTGATAAATAGAAGAATATTGCTGATTAAAACAACACCAAAATGCACCCAGTGATGGAACAAGAACCAGAGAAGCAGAATCTCAACTTGAACTGACGGAAGAACATCAGATCTTCAAGAAAACGGCGCTGGACTGTGATCTCACTGGACCGGATACCATCTTGCATCATGTCAACAGAGGCAAAATGGTTGCCAATGTCAACAAACCATGATGCAGGAGCAACATCAACACCCAATTGCATCCTGATCCTGAGGTACATCATATTATCTACTACTCATCACAAAGGCAAGTGATATTGAAAGTAACCAAGGCCCTAGACGTGCCAAATACCCTTGTGGCATCTGTAATCGAGTGGTGACGTGGAAACACAGAGGAGTCGCCTTTGATGACTGTATGACAGTGACCAATGACCTAGAAAACATCTCATGGCTTTGTGATAACTGTGGGATACCAAACTTTTCATCAAGTCTTTTCGATCAACACTTAACTGCCACCTCTAACAGGTATGATTCTCGAAGTACCACCGGTGATGAAGAGCCATCTATTACTCCAACAAGCCCAATTGGAAACCCCGGACCACCACTAGCAACATCGTCTCCAGTCCTGCCCCAGAGGAGCAACAAGAAGGAAAGAAAGATGAAAGTCTTCATCATCAACTTCCAGAGTATAAAGAACAAGAAGGAGAAGCTATGCACACTTCTTGACACAGCTTTGCCGAATATCATCATAGGCACTGAAACATGAATGGATAGTAATGTATTCAGCTCTGAGATCTTTCCTCAATCATATAACATAATCAGAAAAGATTGAGCAACAGGTAGAGGAGGAGGGGTTCTCCTAGCCTTCAAAAAGGACGTCATCTTCGTTCGAATTGACAACAATACCATCTGTGAATGCCTGTTTGCCAGCATCAAGCTAGATAAAGGCCTAACAGTTGTTATTGGACCGTTTTACAGACCACCGAGCAGCAACAGCGCATCTATGGAAGAAATGTGCTGAGTCACCGAAGAAGTGCACTCGAAAAATCGTAAAGCCATTTTTTGGCAAGGAGGAGATCTGAATCTTCCCGACATCGACTATTCTACCAACACACAAAAAGGAAATCAGTACTTAGCCAGTATCAACAACCAATTTCTGGAGTTGACACAAGATCTCAACCTGGAACAAACAGTGAGAACTTGGAGAACATCTTGGATATCTTCCTGACCAACAGACCCACTCTCGTGTCCAAATTTACCAATATCCCCGGTCTTGGAGACCATGATATTGTATATGTCGAGTCTAGTGCCATCGCTCGTCGTAGCAGCCCAACTAAGCGACATATCCACCTGTGGATAAAAGGCAACATCAAGCCCTGAAACAGGAAGCAATCACATTCAATGGACTTTTGTAGAAAGGTGCAAGAACTCACTAAATTGAAGAAATGTGGTCTACTATCAAAGTTTTATTGCTACATAACCAAGAAACGCACATTCCCTCTAAGATGACATCCAGCATCAACCATGGATTACAATAGACATCAAGAAGCTGTCTACCCGAAAGAAGAGGGCCTATGCCAAAGCTAGGAAAACCAAGGACCTAAAAGACCGGGAAAGATTTGAGAAACTCAAGCATTTAACCAGGAAAACCTGCAGATAAGCATACAAGGACTACATAGCCAAGATTCATCAAAAATAAGAGGAAGGACAACATCGGAGTATCTCCCCTCAAGGCCAGTGACGGACTGACATATTCAGATGGAAGAAGCAAGGCCAACATATTAAACGACCAATTCTCATCGGTCTTTAACAAGAATGAAGACACAAGTGAGCTTCCGGACATGGGCCCATCACCCTTTCCGACCATGGAAGACATCTAAGTCAGTCAGGAAGGAGTCATTAAACTTCTACGGAATCTGAAGTGGCATAAGGCAACGGGACCAGACAATGTCCTATGTAGACTACTAAAAGAGCTATGTGATAAAATGACGCCAGTCCTAGTCATCCTCTTTCAATCATCACTACATCAAGGAAGAATCTCCCTGGATTGGAAGCAAGCCAGCGTGGTACCCATATACAAAAAAGGGGATACCAACAAGCCCGAAAATAACAGACCGGTCTCACTGACCAGCATAGTGTGCAAGATGTTAGAGCACCTAGCATCGAGCTCCATCATGAAGCACACCAGATCCTCCATGACTCACAACATGGTTTCAGGTACCGGCGGTCGGGTGAGACCCAACTCATCGGATGATGATGATCCAGGGTTGGCACAAAAAACCCACCCCTCGGGTTGAACCCGGATTAAACCCGGGTTTAACCCGGACTGGGCAAAACTGTATTTTCCCCAAAAAGTGGTCAAAATCTGGGTTAAATGGCAAATAGTCTTGAAATTTGAAACCAGGGCCAGAAAAAATTTTAATATCGGCAAATAGATTATGTACGACAAAATTTCCCAAGTCTGAAATTTGGATCTTCCTTCAACAATTTCCGGTGAGATTTAGAGATTTCCAGGCAATAACATGCCCCATGGTCCATGAACAGGCCTTTCATACATGTACCACACATGTTATGCAAATTAAGTTGATTTAGCCGGCCTAAGCTATTCCATTATACAGCATAGTCATGATTCATACGGACGGATATCTTCCAGAGCTTTAAAATTATAGGTGTTACGCCTCTGAGGAACAAATGGTAACTTTATGATAATGGAGACCGCCAGGTCTCTGCGCGAAGCGCAGAGACCAGAGGTCTTCAAATGGTAGGAGACAGAGCTACTCACACAGGGATATACTAAGAAACTTTTTTGCATGCGCCAAACAAAAAAAAATGTGGGCGTTTATGTGACGTCATTACTGATTGAGACACAATCATGATGACGTCACAACAATGCCAGCCACGCATGGCGTCACCTATTGTGCTATAAATAAACTTGCATTATGTCATAACGTCGTCAAAGCAGTGTGTGTTCCTGGGACGCACTGGGGAGTGTACCTTTCAATTCTGCATGTCAAGCAATTCAGAATTGCAATCAGCACTTCTAGCCTTTTGGAAATTTCACATATTGAAGAGAGTCAATTACAATTCACACCTATTCAATGGGAGGAGTGAATTTCTCATTAGCAATCATATCCTTCTTTTGAGAATGTTATCCATTTAATTCCAATTTAACAAGACTGTTTTTTTTTTTGCATCAGGTCATGTTCTCTTTATGTAGAACTTAACCTTGCTTTGTGGTAATTTAAGTGCTCAATATCAATTTCATTAATTGCCAAGGTAAAGATTTACAAGCAACAACTTGTAACATGCTAAATATTGTTGTGTTCCCTATGCTTTGAGGTTACAGTCACGGAAAGACGAATGACCACCTTTGGCTTGAAATGGATGTTTGAGAACATCATTAAACGATAACGATAACAAATATTTAGTCTCAAAAAATTATGCAGTATGCACTGCAGGTCCTAACTGACTTTACACTGAAATTAGTGGTCATTGTTATGGGTTGGCTTTGGCATCACTCAATATATAAAAGTTGGCCCCAATTACGAGAATGTCAGGCCCCGTCTTTTTATTTTTGATGATTTTAAGGGTTGCTGGCTGAGAATGCTCATTTGCATTTCAGATCATCTCGTTATAACCTTCAGTCTTCCAAATTTAATAAATCTGGAAACATCCCCCTATAAATTAATTTTTGGAGTTAAATCGGCGCCTTGAGCTCTGATAGCTAGTTTTGTTTCTTTTGTATGTATGAACATTTTGCAGCAATTATTTTCAAAATCAACAGTTATCCCTGGAATGATTATCCCAAATGTGAATCTTCATCCTGCGGTCTCTCCATGCTTTGGCATTATCATATTATTGAATGTAGAGAGATGGACCAATGTTGCTTTCTTGCTCAGAGGTGAGAAGAGGATTTTAGAAGATGTAACTGGTGTTCAAATCAATAAACCCGCATTTAACCCGGATTTTGGGAAAAAACCCTGGTTTAAACCGGTTTTTGACCGGTGGGCCGGGCAAAATGAATAAAGCCCGGTTTTTTTCCAACCCTGAGTCATCCTCATAGTGAATGATCTGGCAAGGGGATAGACAACCAGGGCCAATCAGACTTGGTCCTTTTAGACTTTTCAAAGGCCTTCGACAAAGTGCCGCACAAGCGCCTTCTGGTAAAACTGGCCCACTACAGGATAAGAGGGAGAATCAGAGATTGGATAGAAGATTTCCTGAAGGAGAGGACTCAACAAGTTACCATCAAAGGGGAAACATCTAGCACCGCACCAGTCCAATCGGGAGTACCTCTAGGACGCGTTTTAGGCCCAATAATATTCCTTGTGTTCATCAACGACCTGCCTCAGTATATATCCAAGGACTCGCAAGTTCATATGTTCGCGGACGACTGCGCCATATATAGGAAGATTCGCTCCAAGACAGACTGTAAAGGACTTCAAAGGGACCTAGATAAACTCCAAGAATGGGAAAAAATGTGGAAGATGGAGTTCCACCCTAAGGAATGTTTGGCTATCATGAACATCACCAACAAGAAGTAACCCGAGTTGTGTGATTACAACATCCACAATCATATATTGGACAACGTAGAATCGGCTAAATATCTGGGCATTACTGTTCAGAAGAACATGCAATGGAACACTCACATTGACAACATAACGAAGAAGGCAAACAACACCAGGACCTTCGTTCATAGAAATGTCCACCAACCAAGGAACTCTGTTACAAAACGCTCATCCACCCGCAAGTAGAGTACGCTAGTTCGATATGGGATCCACAGACGAAGTGCCACACTGACAAGATAGAGGTGGTGCAAAGAGGATCAGCACGCTTCATGAAGTCAGACTTCCGCAGGACAAGCAGCGTCTCCAATATGATAAAATAGCTGAAATGGGAGTCATTAAAACAGAGAAGATCGCTAGCCAAGGTTACGCTATTTTACAAGATCGTCAACCAGATAGTAGATGTCCCACTATCCTTGCTGACCCCCGCAGTGGACCTAAGAGGCCGCACACTAAGGTTCCAACTACAATATGCGAGAACCCATGTCTACAAATCTACCTACTTTATTGATGCTGTGGAGCCAACTCCCAGAGGCAGCAGCGACATCCCCCTCACTCGATCAGTTCAAGTCTCCAGTTCAAAGACTAGAAATTTAAGCCATGGTTTTAGCTGTACATACACATTTTATTGTATTCTGCCACGCATGCACCTCGCACCAGTACATGATAGTCTGTTGGCTGCTGTACTATATCGGAAGAAGAAGTAGAAGAAGAAAATAATGTATTGAGACCAGGTTTATGGAAAAGAGATACAATCTAATTGGTGTAGTACAAAACATTCTTCCCTTTATATACTTGTGAAATTTACTTATTTCTATCAAGTGTAATTACCTTCAATATTGCTTCAAACTTATGAGCAGTGTTTTATTTTACAATTTCTGAAATTTTTCTATGTATTTAGAGATATAGCTCTAAAATAAAGCTTTGGCTTTATTTCAAGGAGCCCGTAAAATAACCAAAAAGGGAAGGAGCGTCAAGAATGCATTTTCCCCATTTTTTAGCTTATATTTATTTAAAGTCCAACATAAGCATTTCCATTGGTTATTGTTTACTGCTCAAAGCCATGCATCGCAACCATTATAATTACATCACATGACGGCTACCATACCCCGCTGATTTGCTAAAATTATTGTTATCATTGGTTAATTATGAGGATGTCATCAACCAAATAATACTTACACACTATAAGGACTTAAATCAAAAAGAATATGGACCAAATAAACTATTTATTATTTAATTACTGACCAGGTTCAGTGAAAACCAGGGAAAAATCAACTTTAGGATAAGTCCGAATGTGGAGATATTCAAGTTTCAAGACGTGATAATTGATGATGGAGGTGAATTTCTACACAAGCCGTGGAATGACAATTAATAAATTACCTTCAAATATAAGAACTCCGTACATCCAGATGACGTTGTCTTCCTTGGTGGTCATGTTGGTGCACTTAGTTTTCTTGTGAAACAAGCAAACCTCCTGAAAATAAATTTGATAATGGTAATGAATCAAAGCGGTGAAAACCTTTACTAACAAATTTAACTGAAATGGCATCGCTTCTCTTTGTTCATACATTTAAATCTTTTGCTCATATCATTATGTAACATGGTACAAAGAACAATGCTTGACAACCCACTGTGCAAAATGGTGGCCTTTAAATTTGATGTGATTTCAAAAAGGTTAATATGCAATGCAATGTAAAACTTTTTTTAGGCCTTCTACTTTTTGTCACCTAATTTCTGATAGACTAAAATAACAAGGAACCGAAATTTTTGTATAAAATCTACTATTTCAAAATGGATTACATTTCTAATATTCTTTATCTGACTTATTATATAAATTGAGTAATGTTTTGGTTGGCAACGGAAGCTGCTATCCTAGCCCATTGTAGATGACTATATGCGAGACAAGTTTAGTTATAGCATACAATAGTAGCAACAACAGTCATCAAACTGCTCTAAACAGTGCTGAGCAAACATAGCTGACCTGTATATATACAACATCTCACATGGTGCTAATATGTAATGTAGGATATACTGCACAAAAGCACCTGTCATTCCACTCAGAAATACAACTTTTGATCTGTGCATAAGGGTTATTGATGACCTGTGCAAGTTCAACATATATTCACGTTTCACTATGTCAGATGTGTTGCAAAATATCTGCAAACACTACTATGTACATGGTTTCAAACTGAAACTCACCATTGAGGTGTTTTCTCAAGACTTGCGTCTGGACGAACCAGAGGTGGAAGGTTTTGGAGATGAGGGCAGTTTTTGTACAAAGTCATATTGAGGTGTCAGTGCACAACACGCTGAACCACTGCACCGGCAGCCTGGGTTCAACTGACAGTTCTCTGCGGTCATTATGGTACTGTTGCTAGCAGTACTAGCGTAGTGTGGATGACGGGAGGTAAAGTGACATGTACTGTTGGCCCTTCTGGAAATAAGCGGTTCCTTCGAATCCAAGTGCGACTTTCGTTGGCTACACACAAATGATACCACATTTGCCCTGTGCCTTAACCTCTTCAAGTTCAACCTTCTTGTTGACTTGTTGCCTCCAGAGCTCGAAAATCTGAAATTATAAATGTGGATGTACACGATAAGATGGTGAAATACACTTTAATCCTCTATCACTGCTATTTACCCTGGCATCAAGAACTACAAACCCAATCCTAGTTAAATGGACAAATTCCAAATAGGAACAATGATCAAGCCTTCTTGGCTGTCATTTCTAGTAAAATAATTGTACAGTTTCAAAATTTGGCAGCTATTAAGAAAATAGATAAAAAACGGTATTAGGGTAGTCCAAAATTGTATGCTAAAAATCAAAACTCCTGAAGACCTCATTCTCCTTGTATTATGCAAATTCATTCTCCTTGGTATATGACAAATTTGGCATGGCAAAGTAATATCTGGGGGTTATTTTTGATCATTTATGGTTTATTCTTACTGCCCCTGTTTTTGGCGGAGTGGCACATAGTGCCCTTCCGCTCTACCCTCGATCAGCTTCAGGTGATCATTTATGGATTGGATGGAGTGAAAAGGGACTTGGATATTTTTTAATGAAAGTATAGTTAAGAGTATTAAATGGCAATTTCATTTTGCACCCCGAAGAGAGACCGCACCCCAATGAGAGACTGCTTCATGACCCCAAATATGGGACAATAGAGCTAATTCACAATTTTTCAGATTTAAATCGTTGTTCCACAACCTATAATCCAAATAAAGTACGGAAAAATGCCTCATTGTGGAAGCAACTAAATTCTAAGAAATATTTTAAATGTTTAAAGTAGCTTGAGTCATCTGAATATATTTTGTGGCTCATTTAATATCGCTGCAAAATGCTTCTTCGGACAAACTCAGATACTCAGGGCCTCTTAGAACCATGCCATTTTAAGCTAGGGTATGGTTTTCGCTTTTCATGCACCATTAAAATCAAATTCAAAGACAGCGTGAAAAGCGAAGTTTGGGAATTTTTTGTCTGAAGCTATATAATATATGGTACACACAATATAATATTTAGAACACAAATATGGTGTATTAGAGGCAGACAAAGGCTAGGATTATATTCAACTTGACATCTAGTTTCTTCATGCTGCATGACATTTTGAATGGTCAGGTGGGAAGATTTCCTAAAATCTGTTGATATGAGCCATGATTACCCTTTTCTGAAATAATCATATAACTTTAACGCTGAACGTTGAAATTGCCATTCTGGAAAATCAGTGAGGAACACAGTGACTGTTTTTCATGCTAGGCAAAATTGAACATGCAATTACTATTCTAAGTGATTTATGACATTCTAAAAAATCATTGCTTTATACTCATAAATTGCTAAGGGCCCGACCATAATATTATTATACTTGGGGGGGGGCGGTAATGATTTTACCCCTGAGACAAACTCGTTGTTTCTTGCATAAGGTAATCACTTGCAATGACAACAATTTTTTATTGTGAAGGATAAATAGACTGTTTTGTACTGAGAAAGTTTTTTGTTTCACTAAAAATCCATGACCCCACGCCAAGTATCATCTGTCTGACATCTGATCAACAGTTTAAGTCAGATTTAGTCAAGCTCAGTAATCTTACACATCTTTAATCTGAAAACTTACCTGATATCACCTGGCCAGTGGTCAACTTTCAGGCGCCGTAGTTTTAGTACAGTAACACAATTGTCCTTGGATCAATCTGGGATTTCAGCCAACATGATAAATTTGCAAACCACTGTCAGCAGGTTGATGATCCGGCTGGCGAGTCACATCATGAAGTTTTGATATCCCATGTAATTCCCGTGCATCACTTTCACACTGATAAGTGCAGAGTAAAATGTAGACCATGAAGACCTAAAAGGCAAATTTTTCCAAATTACAACATAATAATTATATATTTATCAATGATAAATTGACGCCTCGGATATATCACATATACCCTCAAACGCGGGATATAACTAGTACTTACATGGCTGTTTTTAACCAAAAAGTAAGTCAAATTTGACGCTTACTGATCTGGGATGCTCTAGTGTCCCTTTGACATGTGTCAGTCGAATCTTTTGGCCTCTGAGACCTAGTCTTATATCTGCTTACCCATTTTGGAGCTTCTTATGGTTGTGGAAAATTTATTTCACTAAAAAATTCTGATGAATAGCAGGGTAGGTGAATCCGTCGCAAGCGTAACGCCCAGAATACTTTGTAGTGCCACAGAGCAATAAAAGCTCCATTTTAAATCTGGTTTGGCTTGTAATATTGCAAAATCTGTGTTGTTTTGAGAAACAATTAAGTGATCCCTGTCCACAGCTGGTATCTGATGGTAAAATATGAAGATTTTTTAAATGAGGATTAAGCTTACATAGTTGGTTCTTAAATGAGGCTTTGTCGCAAACGTAACGCTATGGAAATTATTGATGGAAATTATTGATCATATTTTCATGGATTTCTTGTAAGGAGTAAAGCAATCATTCTAGTATTACTTGTACTGATACTCAACATCCTATGTCAGTAGTTGGAGTATGTTTCAATGTTTAATTATCAAATTTTTGCTCTTTATAAAGCTTTCTTCAAAATTTGGACCAATTTGTTGAAAAATGCAATAACAAATACAAATTTCACTTTAATTTTGCAATTACTCTATGCTTGATCCAGTTATTACTGATAATGAATATAAGACCATTTAGGGTCAAAACCAGAACACTTTTTTTACTTCTTTTTTTACTTTTGTGTCATGCCATTACCCAAAATTGGCTTTTTGTCTGGAAAATAGGCTAAAAAAAAAAAACGCTTCTATCATCGTTTGCTAAGTTCTTATTCCCTTTGGTGGCACTTATTTGGTACCAACTCGAAGCCCACATACAGACGCATAACACAGGACAAGTGAATTCATTTTAGAGGAAAATATGTACATCTGGGGAGAAAATATGTAAGTTTTCTCTTTAATATTGCAACAAAATTTCGAAAAATACTGTTTTCCTCATAAAATAGGCGGTGAATTTGGATGAAAACAGCCATGGACACTTAAGAGTACCGTAATATGGGGTAAATAGGAACACTGGGGTGAATCGGGACAAGCCAGGAACTAATTTTTATCTAACTTCTACTTGTTGCAAGGACTTGATTTTTGCACGGTTTTAGTATACACTCCAGTCATGATTCAGACGAATTTTCATAATTCTATCTGCAGATGGCAAGAAGCTGCAGCACCTTAAACATTGCCCTGCAGAATTGACATTTTCGCAAGCAGGTCAAAACTTTGCTTGTACCACAAAAACTATAAAAGATACAGACACAAACATTTCACAAAACGTCAAGTATATAGCTATGGCCAATTACTGAAAAATTTATAAACTTAGGTACATTTGCACTGACTATATTCAACAAGTACTAACGCACTTTCAGTTTCAGAGTTATTTTAGTGTCATTTTCAGCCCCAGTAATAACCCCAGTTATAACCCAAAAACGAAATCAGTGATAGAATGTCATAAAAATATTGTTGGACCGGGTACTACCATGTTGCAAAAGTACTTTTATCTTGTAGAAATGCAATTGGAGCGTCAAAATTGTGATAAATATGCACTTTTGGAACCTGATAAAAAGTGATGTGATATAACATCAAATAAAGGCAGCAAAATAAAGATTTTACAAACCAAATTGATTCAAACAGTTTTAAGAAACCAAAAGAGTTGCTGAGATGTGATATTTTGTCTTCAAAATATCACTTTTTATCAGGTTCCAAAAGTGCATATTTATCACAATTTTGACACTCCAAATGTAAATGTTTTTTTTTTTTTTAACGTCCATTACATAGACAGAGTCCATCTCAACAGACTGTACAATTACACCCTTGGCAGGCCTGTTCAAGCATGAACCTTTCTCAACTCCCCGGGGAGTATGGAAAATAGGCTAAAAAAAAAAAACGCTTCTATCATCGTTTGCTAAGTTCTTATTCCCTTTGGTGGCACTTATTTGGTACCAACTCGAAGCCCACATACAGACGCATAACACAGGAAAGGTGAATTCATTTTAGAGGAAAATATGTACATCTGGGGAGAAAATATGTAAGTTTTCTCTTTAATATTGCAACAAAATTTCGAAAAATACTGTTTTCCTCATAAAATAGGCGGTGAATTTGGATGAAAACAGCCATGGACACTTAAGAGTACCGTAATATGGGGTAAATAGGAACACTTGGGTGAATCGGGACAAGCCAGGAACTAATTTTTATCTAACTTCTACTTGTTGCAAGGACTTGATTTTTGCACGGTTTTAGTATACACTCCAATCATGATTCAGACGAATTTTCATAATTCTATCTGCAGATGGCAAGAAGCTGCAGCACCTTAAACATTGCCCTGCAGAATTGACATTTTCGCAAGCTGGTCAAAACTTTGCTTGTACCACAAAAACTATAAAAGATACAGACACAAACATTTCACAAAACGTCAAGTATATAGTTATGGCCAATTACAGAAAAATGTATAAACTTAGGTACATTTGCACTGACTATATTCAACAAGTACTAACGCACTTTCAGTTTCAGAGTTATTTTAGTGTCATTTTCAGCCCCAGTAATAACCCCAGTTATAACCCAAAAACGAAATCAGTGATAGAATGTCATAAAAATATTGTTGGACCGGGTACTACCATGTTGCAAAAGTACTTTTATCTTGTAGAAATGCAATTGGAGTGTCAAAATTGTGATAAATATGCACTTTTGGAACCTGATAAAAAGTGATGTGATATAACATCAAATAAAGGCAGCAAAATAAAGATTTTACAAACCAAATTGATTCAAACAGTTTTAAGAAACCAAAAGAGTTGCTGAGATGTGATATTTTGTCTGTTTAGTCCTGGGTCCAGATCCAAGTGAAAGGCAGAGTTACAGAGCTGGCCAAAAAATCCTTACTAATAGTCAATCCAGCTCATTTTCATGGATTTTGGGTTTGAATTGTTGAAATTGGCATCATTTGCTGTGGATTTAGTCCAATTTTATTCATCACTTGTAAAATTAGCAGATAAGTGCATTTTTGTCTATTTACAGTGATTTATTACGTTTTGTTAAAAACTCAAATTTTACACAAAATAAAACTCAAATTTTATTAAGAGTGACTTTTTGGGGTGTTAAACATGTTTTCTGGGTCTATATGAAAAGCATTACCGTAATATGGAGTGGATCGGGACAGAATTGGCCATTTTTCTGTCGTAGCATGGACTAAAATCAATCTAGAAATCAAAATTTGGCGTCAAATTTTGTCTGGGCACACAATCTAAGTACCCCTAGAAGCTTGAAATGTTATCTTAAATTCCCATTGCTCAAGGCCCAGAAAACCACTGTCCCAATTCACCCCTCACTTTGGGGTGAATCGGGACAGAGACTAATCTAAATAACTAGTGCTTCCTATCCTGTTTTATTGATTTATACTTATGAATAAACTTTAGCTCTGTAACTCTGCCTTTCACTTGGATCCGGACCCAGGACTAAACAGACAAAATATCACATCTCAGCAACTCTTTTGGTTTCTTAAAACTGTTTGAATCAATTTGGTTTGTAAAATCTTTTTTTGCTGCCTTTATTTGATGTTATATCACATCACTTTTTATCAGGTTCCAAAAGTGCATATTTTTCACAATTTTGACACTCCAAATGTAAATGCTTTTTTTTTTTTTTTAACGTCCATTACATAGACAGAGTCCATCTCAACAGACTGTACAATTACACCCTTGGCAGGCCTGTTCAAGCATGAGCCTTTCTCAACTCCCCGGGGAGTATGCAGCCAGGCAGCCGTATAAGGCGCCACAATGCTAAGTCACTCTACAATTGCCACTGCCTGTAGCCAAGTACCCATTTACACCTGGGTGGAGTGAAGCAAAGAGTTATGGAGGATCTGCTCAGTTCCTCCATGCCATGGCCAGGACTCGAACCTGCAACGTCTCAGTTACTAGGCGAGGGCCTTATCCACAAGACCACGGCATCTCATTAGCATTTCTACAAGATAAAAATACTTTTGCAGCATGGTAGTACCAGGTCCAACAATATTTTTATGACATTCTATCACTGATTTCGTTTTTGGGTTATAACTGGGGTTATTACTGGGGCCGAAAATGACACTAAAATAACTCTGAAACTGAAAGTGCGTTAGTACTTGTTGAATATAGTCAGTGAAAATGTACCTAAGTTTATGATTTTTTCAGTAATTGGCCATAGCTATATATACTTGACGTTTTGTGAAATGTTTGTGTCTATCTTTTATAGTTTTTGTGGTACAAGCAAAGTTTTGACCAGCTTGCGAAAATGTAAATTCTGCAGGGCAATGTTTAAGGTGCTGCAGCTTCTTGCCATCTGCAGATAGAATTATGAAAATTCGTCTGAATCATGACTGGAGTGTATACAAAAACCGTGCAAAAGTCCTTGCAACAAGTAGAAGTTGTTGTTTTTTGAAGATAAAAATCATTTCCTGGCTTGTCCCGATTCACCCCAGTGTTCCTATTCACCCCATATTACGGTAACAAACAAATTAAATAACAAAAATTTGGCATTAACAATTTATAATTTAACACAATATTTAAAAAAAAAGAAACCCTGGACAAATCTCTCCATACTGCGGGCCAACTCCCCAGCACTGCGGAGAGTTGGCCCGAAAATTTACATTTTTTGGATTTTACCCTATGCCCTTAGAAAATCTGATACACAACCAAGTTCGACAATTGTAGAGCAATTCTCCAGTTTTCAGACCCATACTAATTTGTTCCCTATCATTCACATCTACTTCATAACAGGTTCGGTTCACAAGTGAAAAACGGGCCAACTTTCCTTAGTTCCCTACGTGTACTGCAATTCATGAAAAAAGTCATAAATGTATACGCTAAACTTGGGCTACCATGTCTTCCCGACCCGCCTCTGCACCCCAGGCTCTTAACCAATTAAGGAACAAGTCACACTTTCAGGAGTTTATCAAAGCGAGGCTCTGTTATGTCACCATAGCAACCAACTTTGAGCCTCAGTCTGAATCAGAATTTGCACTGTCAAATGACTCAGACTCATGTTTAGTTCTCACAATAGAAAGTTGTTTTTTAACCACAGCGTAGAGCCATTTGCTGGGAATATGCACCTCAAGCTGAGGCCCAGAGGGGGGGGGGTGCTCACTATGAAAGGGTGTATAAAGGGGCGCCACTGGATGGTAAGCAGTGCACTACAAAAGTGAGCAGATTCCTGGTTTTGGTTTTTTACTATTCCTGTTAATCTGGCTCCCATTTCGCAACCCCGGGCTTATTTTGTATATTAAGAATCAGTTAAAAAATGACAATTCCAACGGTATCACAATCAAAAAGATTAAATTGGTTGCCAAAATTTTTACTGAAGGATTAAAATAGTTAGTGGTTTTTACTGCAGAACCATTAGCTGAATATCGATACGATACTTATCGTGATACGTCCTTTACGATACACGATATTATCATGATATAGATTTACCAGCATTTATCAGGAATTCAACATTTTTTTGCAACTTTTTTCGGCAAATTTCGGGCCGTCATTAGAGTTTCAGGGCTCCACAATAAGGGTTTGGACCTGGTGGTCCATCGGGCAACCATTTGTTAAAATGTGGTTGCCCGAAGACAAAACTTGGTGGCCCGAAGAATCCTTAATTACAATTATTCTTATCATTAGTGGTATTCCTTCATAGAAAATTTTGAACTTGAAGCATTTTATAACTCTGAAAAGACTGATTTATGGAAGTAATCTAAACGATTAGATGCGACCAGCATGTTGTGGTTGACTGCCCCCACAGCTCAGACCTTGCTCTTTGATTTGGTTGCCCAGTCAGGCAACTGGACTTGAGAAGTTGGTGGCCCAAATACCAAATCTGGTGGCCCCGGGCAACCGGGCAACCACTATTGTGGAGCCCTGCCGAGTTTTATGAAATAACGTCACAAAACGAAGGCAAACACAAAATTATATTTGGGTGCAAAGTCAAACTGATTCCACTTGAATTTTAATTGATTTTAAGCAATAAATATTGTTTTTTAGCCTTGAAAAATAACCGTTATGACATCATACTAAAGCTGGATCGATTAATCGATATATCGCGATATATCGGTTCACAGACTTATCGTGATAATCGTTTCACATATTATCGTGACATCACGATTATTGCACATGACAAAATTTGTTGTTTTTCGTGAAATTCGACCAATATTTGGGCAAAAATGACAATTTTTGTAGCAAGAACTATACTTTTTGACAGGATTTATGTCACAAACTTCGCATTTTAGATGACTGAAGATGACCAATTATCGCGATAAATATCGTGTATCATTACAATTTATCGTGATATTATCGTATCGTTAGAAATTGAACGATGTCCAGCACTAGATCATACGATATACCGGTGCATGTATCGACGTAAAAAACCAGTTTATTTCGATACGATGTATCACGGTACTCAGCACTAGTGGTTTTGGCATTGTTTAACAGATTAAAATATCTCCGGTTTTCAAAATTGCTGTGGCGCATTCTTATGTAAATGTCGGGAAAGTACGATGGCCAGATATCTCAGCAACCACAAGTCTTACAGTAGAAATTCGCCTACCTACGTGAAGCTTAGCTCTTTTGTAATGATTATGAAAATCATTTTTGCTATATGTTTTGGTGACGTTTTTGTCGCATTTTTGCCAATTTATGATGACTGCAGTCCAATTTTGCACAATTTTGACATTTGTGATGCCACCAGTCTGAGGGGCTGACTAGTAGTAGATGATCTTGGGAGAGGGGAATTTTCGTGGAAATAAAGGTTTGTTTCCCACTTGAAACTTGACATTGTTGTCAAGTCATTTTTTTGTGGCAGTAAGTTTTTGGCTGATAATTAAAAACATACCTTACTCTTGACAAGGATACTTGTCTCTCCTTGTTCCTGACACCTTGACCAAGCAGTTTCGTAAACATTTGGAAGTATTGGCATGTTGTAGCCCTGGTTTTGAGGTAATCCCATTGGAATAACATTGCTGTCAACACAGCTAAAGAAGCCATTTTCTTCTTCTGCTTCTATTGCTGCTATTGTGACGTCACCATTGTTTCAGTGATGTCATAGAGCCAACAATGCTGATGACTTCACAACAGAAGGCTAAAAATAACTCTAAATGTGTTGAAGAGCAGCAGAAATTTAACATTGTAAGTGCCTGTATGTTGAAGCTGGGGGATTAGAGGACACATATTTAATCCAAATTATGCTAAATAAACCAAAAATTACACATCAGACTTAACCATGGAGTGTTTCATTGGCTAAAAACTTACTGCCAAAATAAAATGTCCTGACTTTTTTCTTTTTTTAAATTTTGTACAGCACAAATTTAAAAAGAGTTTGTTTACCCCTGTAAAATTGCGACAAAAAAGTTTGACGCCTGCCCACATGCAAAAAAAAAATTGTTCATCACTTCGCAAACAAACAAAAAAGTCTGTCACACATTCAAATAATTGTTCATCGGCGCTTTGCAAGCCAAAAAAAGAGTTTGTCTGGGGAGTAATTCTAAGCCATAGACACCGCCCCCCAACTATCGTCTGGACGACCCCTAAAGTCCATAGCGCCACCCCAAACTTTTAAAGTTTGTCTCATCAACGACAACATGCAAACTGGTGTTTCAAACACCAGTTTGGCCAGATTGCTCAGCACCTAAAAGTCTCACAGTAGAAATTCACATAGATCTACTCACGGAGAGATTAGCCAATTTGTAATTTGTTTGTCACATTTTCGCGATGTTTTGGTGCCGTTTTTTCTGATTTTCGGCAGTTTCTGACTACGGCAGTCCATACACACTTGTTCACAATCTTGACGCATCAATAACAATGGCCCAAATTACCGTGACGTCCCGTACAAAAATTCACTGCGCCTCTTACAACTTTGTTCTGGTAAAGTTAATTATTTAGGCCTACTCTGCTCCAAGTCAATGCATTCATTTTTCACAGCCTGTACTGTAGAATGAGTGCTAAATTCATGTTAGCATACCAGACAAGACACACTGTGAAGCATCAGCTGACACGAAAACTTTACGAAACATCTTCCCAGGTATAACATCCGATCCGGAACTTCCAATTTCAAAGTCCCCCTCTCAAAAGGCATTGACTCAACTTTCTATTTTAATGGCATTAAGGATTGGAACGGCTTGCCAGAAGGCATAAAGGCAATAAGTAGAAAAAATGGCTTCAAAAAAGCTGTCAAAAAACACTTAAGGGAACTAAGCAGAGACAAATTTATCTCTGAATTTATTTTCTTCTAATTAATATGCTGCTATGCCTCTTGGCCTGAACCGGACCGTCCAAAATTATAAACTTTAAAATTTCTACTAAATACTAGGACCCCAATGGAAATAAGTCCGCAATATGGACTTTTTGGGTGATATCCTGGGAAAGGTGCTTTACATATATAACAGTATTATATTATATTCTAGTCTTTCTATTTCTAAACTAGTCTGATCAAACAACATCATAATATTGTCAGCTTGCTCTATCTTTGTAAATACTCATTTTGTATATTTTGTATATACTTGTAATACTCTTCCCGAATAAATCAAATCAAATCAAAAACCAAGTTCATTTTGTTGATTTTTATGGACAATACAGAATGGGACTGTTAATTTCAGTTCCAATGCCATACAGGACAAACTGTATACCAAATACTTGGGTCACCTCATAAGTGATCACAAAAACATACATAAATTAATGCCGGATTACATAGCCACCCAAGCCCAAAGAGCTTTATTTGCCCTACATGGGCGCATGAAACCTTCGCTAGGGCACATAACTCCATCCTTAGCACTCAAAATGTTTGATAGCTATGTACTCCCCATCTTGGAATATAACAGTACCTTTTGGTCCAGCACAACAGAAATGGCTAAAATTGAGAAAATACAGACTGGCTATCTTAAACACATCCTAAGTGTAAGGAGACAAACTCCTACACTTGCTGTTTATGCAGAGACAGGTAGATTTCCCTTAAGATTAAGGCAGCAACTAGTCACGATAAATTACTGGAGTAAAATTAGAAATCTGCCAAAGCATGATATTCTGAATAAGTGCCTCTCTATTCAAGAAAAGCTTCACCATGCTGGTCAGACTAACTGGTACAGTAAAATAGAGAAAATAATGAATGATGCTAACATTTCAGACTGGGTAACTAAGGAACCAAATTCCTTATTAATAGAAACAAAACTTAAGTTATATACGGAAGAACAGGCCAATATTTTAGAAAAAATAAAGGACTCTGATAAGTTGCCAAAGCTGCGCACATATAAATTGTTCAAGAATAGTTACTGTCTGGAACCATATTTAACTCAAAACTTCTCAAAGAAAACATGCAGCAATATTGCCCGTTTCAGAGTAAGCTCTCATAATTTAAAAATTGAGACAGGCAGACATAGTATACCTAAAACACCAATAGAACAAAGAAAATGTGATAAATGCAACACAGGTGACATAGAAGATGAAATTCACAGCCTATTAATTTGCAGAAATAATGCTGTACCCAGAAATGACCTCCTTTGTAAAGCTTGTAGCCTAATCCCTAACTTTAAAAATCTTGATAAAACTCAACAATTTACATTGATTATGTCAGATAAAAGACCTGAAATGATTCACGCATTAGGCTTGTACCTCAACAAGATTATGGGATAATCATAGAATAGGAAATTAAATAAGAAACTGAATGAATCAATTAAGGTAAAATAAATATTTAAAAAACTGCAAAAAAAAAAAAAAAAAAAAATTTATGTCCGGACTAAAATATCGGAAGTAGCCTCTCTATCTGCCGAGCCAACTGACTTGAATGTATTTTACTGTATTATTATTGTTATGAATGAACTCATTTGTATGGTCACTATCAGTATGGACCTGTCAGGACTGGATCACGCAGTCATTGTAGCGGTTGCCGCTAGCTTGCGTTTTTCAGCTCTCGACAAAAATCACAGTGACTAAAAAGACACTTGAATACCTTGGACAGACTCTTGATACATGAACAATTTATAATTTGAATTTACTTGCATTTTACTGACTTTTATACATTAACAATTAGAACTGGGACCGATATTTAATATTTAATTAACTGTAAACTGATGTACTTAAAATTGTATTGGATTTTCTTGTATTGTGTGTAGATGTAGAGTAGTTTTCGATTTCATTGTTTTCTACTGACAAATGTATCTATTTGATATTGAAAATGTCAATAAAACGATATATATATGTATACCTATACATGTACTGGTAGTCCAGATATTATAACAAAACAACCCAAGTCAGGGTCACTGAGTAAAGCCCCTTTCACACATTCCCGGTTTTGCCGTGACACCACTCCCGGCAGCTTGAAATCCACAATCCGTCACTGTCCGCCGACAACCCGTCGACCGCCGTCCGCATTTTACGACTTACCGTCAACTCTGGGGAATGAGGGCCATGTCCGGGGCAGAATCAAACATGTTTGATTTGGCTCCCGGCAGCCAAGGCAAAGAATCAACCGCCGTAATACCTGGGTATTTACGTCGTATTGCCTTGAATTAACAGGTTAGCCTTCCATTCAATCCTTGATACCGTCGGTTTTCCTTGTTTCCAAGGGTGAAACTTGTCAATCCGCCGACATTACTGCGTGTCTCCGTTCATTACTGCGACTTTACTGCGTGTCTCCGTCCATGAAAAGTGCATGAATTACCACGTTTCTACGAAAAAACGAAGGATTTCCGTAGGATTTCCGCCGTTTTTCCGAGGATAAACCTTGAAATACTCAAGGAAAACCGCCGTAATACACTGTCAGGCCATCCACGGCAACACCAAGGCAAAACCGGCGATGTGTGAAAGGGGTTTAAGGGGCCGACCAGACGATAGTTTGGGGGGGGGGCTATGGACTTTACCCCCGAGACAAACTTTTTTATCGGAATTTTAACATTACGGTATCCTAGAGCTACATGTGGAAACAAACTTTTTATTTATTTCCATGTGCTGAACAAACTTTTTTTTTCAGCGTCAAGTGGGAAACAATCTTTTTTTTCAACAAATATCCATAGCCCCCCCCCAAAGATCATCTGGTCGGCCCCTAACATTATCACGAGCTGTTATTGTACGAAGTGCCCTGACACGTGGTTGTTTTGTTTTTATCACCTGGTTTTACCTCAGATTTTAAGTTATGAGGAGAGACTATTATTTTCTGCCATTACATTTACAAAAATGTGACGTCACCATGAAGCAACAATGTATATATATGCCCATTGTTTTGGCCATAGTTTGGTTTGTGGCTGGTGATGTCATAACCATTGTTAAAAAATATCGCCTTTGAAGGGTGGTATTTTTTACAATATCATAGGCCCTGATATTTTGACTGTAAACAGTGATATTCACAGCCTACCAGGTGATAAATTTTTTGATTCAACATTGACAACAAGTTTTCAGCTGACAATTGAAAACGTACCTGTTTCTTCTCAAAATACTGGTCTCCTCCTTTTCCTGGTATTGTGACCAAACAGTTTCTACACCCTGTACATGTACATTTGTAATTGGCATGTTGTAGCCCAGGCTGGTTTTGAAGTGTCTCCATTGGAGTATTAAACATTGTTGTCAAAATAGCTCTGGTAGCCATTTCCTTCTACTACTTTTAATGAAGCAATTGTGACGCAATTGTGACGTTACCAGTGCTCCTATGATGTCATAAGTGATGACGTCACTTATTAAGGCTAAAAATAGACACTGAATGAAGGAGAATAGCTGCAATTTGTCATTGCAAATGCCTGTGGGGTAAAGCTAGGGGGTTAGAAGACATACATTTAGTCCAAATCATTGGTTAGCTGGGGTGTATTGACCATGTTAATCCTAAAGCCCTTAGTGCTCACAGACTAAATGGATTGCTTTATGATAGTGTTCGAAATGAGGGGGGTCAAGGGGGTTTTGACCCCACAAATGCTGTAAGGACCCCCTCAAATACATTTTTTAGAAAGACCCAGGGGGGGGGGTCCTGAAAAAACCCCCTCAAATACCAAATGTGCAGGATTTAATCCAGAAATAGGGTTTTCAAATGTAATTTTCCAGGATAATACACATGTAAAAACATTCAGAATTCATTTTAGAGTAGATGCAGTCCTTTCTAAAACCCCTCAGCTTCAGGGGGGCCTCCAGCGGTCTGCGGACCTCCGGCGGTCGCGGATCTCCGGCCCTAAAAGCTCCGTCTCTTCGGGCCTTGCCAGTTACAGACCCCCCCAAAAGACATGGGCTATTTCAACCACTGCTTTATGAGCTAAAAACTTAAACTAAAAAAAATGTCTGGACTTTAGGGGCCGACCAGACGATAGTTGGGGGGAGCTATGGATTTTACCCCCGTGACGAACTTTTTTTTGAAGTGTCGATGAACAATTTTTTTCGCATGCCAACGAGCAACAAACTTTTTTATCGCAATTTTAACATTACGGTACCTAGCTACAGGTGAAAACAATCTTTTTTCTTTTTTTTTCACGTGCTGAACAAACTTTTTTTCAGTCCATCCCCTATAATATTTCTAATATTTTTAAAATTTGTAAATGCCAGAAAAAAATATAAAAAGGAGTTAGTTTGATCATTCAATTGACTTCAAGATTTTTTAGCAATTCCAAAACCCAGAAATCCACTTGAGCCAATCAATTATTTTGGTAGACAAGGATTTTGCTTGGTAGCAAGCTCGAAGTCCTATAAATATCATAAACTAAGACTGTAAGGCTTTTGGTAAAATTTGGAGAACTGTAGGCTGGGCTGAATCCAGGGGGGGGGGAGAGACTAGTCTGGAGGAATGTGAGCCCCATAAAAAACCCTTAAATTTGAAATTTTTACATGTAATGTGCCTTTTATGACCAAATTTGAGAGCTGTCCACCCTGCCGGCCACGGCCCTGAGCTCACCCCGGCCTGTAAGTTTGGTCGGCACTGTGAAAACTCGGCTAAAAGTGGAACAAGCTTAAAATTCTAGCAGCTCTATTTATCAATTGCTAAATTCATGTACTTTTAAAAATTATTGAAACCATGATCACTTCCATGACATTAATAATTATATAGGGCCAAAAGCTTTAATCGCGATGCGTATTAAGCATGTTTGTCAACAAAAATACAGGGTCACAATTATATATTTTGGCTCCAGAAGGTTCTGAGGATCAAAATGATATCAAGTTTGTTATCGTACGACCATTTTAAGGTACTCAAATGCCCATCTGAAGGCTGAAAACACACATGTTTTGTTGACTTATTTTTCCAAGAAAAAACATGGGAGCACTGATTCACTGGCTCCTCTGTCACATTCTAATCATGTGGCCTCATCCACTAGTTTAACAGCGGCAGCAGTCTTTCAGATGTATTTAAAAAGGTTTAATGTGATAAATAACTTCAGCTTGAACATCAAAAACTTGAAATGCACTCACCTCATCTTTTCCCAGGTCCACCAAAGAAACAAAAATGGCCGCCACTGAGAGATAGCCAGAAAGGCAAAATTGACATGCTATCTTTTTAGATAAAATTAATTTATGAAAAAATCAGAACGATTCATAGCCAGGTCATTTCCTTATTGGAAATGAAAATTTTATGCAAAATTTTGGAAAGAGATAGGCCCTGAAAGCAAAGATATTAGCCATTTATTGCCGGTCCACCTAAGAGGGTCTTTTACACGATTGACCTATCTCTGGTGTTTTTTAAGTCACTCACTAAGACAAAATTACACATGCTAAGAAATCAACAAGTGAGTGAAAGGGGAAAGTTGAATCTCCTCTTCATTTTAGGAGTACTTAGCAAAATATTGGTTTGGTATTAATGGCTGAAATAAGGCATTGGCTTTAAGTGGACCACTTTTGGTCCACCTAAAGCCACCATCGATTATTCATAGCCAATAGGTGGACCACTGGTCCACCTATGGCCTATTCTATCCATATAGATAGATAGATAGATAGATAGATAGATAGATAGACAAATAGACAAATAGACAAATGGATAACTAAATAGACAGATTGATAGACAGGAAGTGAAAGTGATTTAAATTGGTTGTACAGATAGATGCAAACCTAAAAATGTGCTATTTCAAGTACGTCACAAAAAAATTAGTTGTTGCAGGGAGGGATTTTTTTTTGGGGGGGGGGATTTGTCAACATAAAGATGTGTACAAGGCCTGCTCTTTCTGGAGGAAGTGGTAAGCCCTTAAAAGGGCTGGGTTAATTTGTGGTTTTTTCAGGGGGGGGGGGACATTGAATAGCTGTTGCTGCTGCTGCTGCTTCTCTGCTTCATCTTCAAATTCTTTCCTTCTGCCAGGGGACACTTCCTGCTGGGCTGTTGACGTAGTCTCGTAGGTAGTCTCGGTACTGCTTGGCTTGTCTGGTGGCATTTCCATATGCTGGAGCGAATCCAAGGTCATGCAAGGGTCTTCCTCCCCACAGTCCTTCAATGACTTCATGGGTTGCAGGATCTTCTCTGTCCATTACGTCGTTGTCCACGGCTCGATGAATTCCTACTCTGTCTCGCAGAAGATTGTGTAGAGTGCAGGCTGCCAGAGTGATGGCTGCCACTCTGCCTGGTTTCTGGGGCATTGTAGTTAGGAAGCATCTGAACCTGTGGGACAGGATACCGAAGGCATTCTCCACCACTCTCCTGGCTCTTGAAATTCTGTAGTTGTAGACTCTGGAGGGGATGTCAAGGTTTCTTCTTGGAACAGGCTTCAGCAACCAGCTCTTCAGGGGGAAGGCCTCATTTCCAACGATGAAGTATGGAAAAGGATTCCCAACTGTGCCAGGTAGAGGTTCAGCAGCGGGTAGCCCAAGTCCTTCTTCTTCCAGCAGGTCCCTCAGCCTTGTGTCCAGGAAGACTCCTCCATCCGATGAGCTTCCTTGGCATCCAGCCTGCACGTAGAGGAACTTGTAGTCCGAATCCACCAAAGCCATAAGCACAATGGAATGGAAGCCCTTGTAGTTGTAGTAGATTGACCCAGCTTTCAAAGGACATCTGATGGCAATATGCTTCCCATCCAGTGCTCCGATGCAATGGGGCGTGTTCCACCTCTTCTCGAAGCCCTTGGCAACTTCCTTCCAGGATGCTGGATCCATTGGCAGGGTCAGCAGATGTTCGTAAGCTCGCATGATGGCAATGCAGACACTGGGGATAAAATTGCAGATGGTGTTGGGAGCCACTCTGAAACCGTAGCCCAAGGACTTGTAGCTCTCTCCAGGTACCGTAGGGTGACTGCCAACTTCAATCCAGGTTCCAGAGCCCTCCTCATGTTGGTGTCTTGTTTTGTAATTGCAGGAGCCACAGCAGCCATGATTTCAGCAAAAATTTCAGGAGGCATTCTGCAGAGGTTGTAGTAGTAGCCAGAGACATCATTGTTGGCCAATTCAGACATCAGATGATAGAAATGGCCATGTTGTTCCCTCTGCAGCAGCCAATTCCGAATCCACCATCTCTTCCTCCTCCTCCTCCTCCTTCTTCTTCTTAGATAATAAGCACCAGCAACAGCAGCAACAACAGCAACGTCAAGGTCTTCCCCAGCATCTTCATCAGCCATCATGTCTGTCCAGCATCCAGAACTGTCCTCTTCAAAGGTCAAGCAGCAAGTGAAGCAAGGCGGCCCTCTGCGGCCCTTTCTATTGGCTTTCGCAGCGCCGTCCTCCGCCTGGGTGCCCTTGACAACCGCGGGATGCTTTTCATTCCCCGCGATATGCCCTCGGTGAAATAGCTTCCCTGAGGGGCAGTTATAGGTTCCCTGAGGGGTACTTTTTATATCTCAGGGCGATATAAAAGTATCCCGCAGGAGGAGGAAATTCCTTTCCCCCCGGCGAACTTTTGGGGACGGCGTACAACTTTTCTTCCCCGCAGGGAACAAAAAGAACCCCTCCGGGCCTTTCGTTGCATGGCTATCGATTAACCGTAATTGATTACATAATTTCCCTTCCCGCCGTCCTAACTCAAAATCTTCCAAAAAATCGTCTGCCTCTGCGCCGCCGGCAACAAAAAGTTCTCCGTCATGTCCCGTGAGATCTTAGCCTAATAAGTGTGTGCAAAATTTTATTCTGATGTTTTCAGAGACAGTATCATTTTTTAGCCATTTTTTAAAGTTGCGTTCTTAATGACGCTCAGTGTATTATCATTCACTGAAAGTCTATTTCCCTGAGCCAAACCAAAGATTGCATCCTGTATATCAAATGGGTAGTTTGCTATATCAACTGAACAAGTGCTTTGGAATTAATTTAATGAAATGAATCAAAAAAGTTAAATATGATCTTCATGTTAATTCAAGTCTATACTCTCATAAATTGTGTAAACTAACTTCAAAAATATTGGTTTACTATGAGAAAAATTAACACTTGATGTTGTCATACTAGGTCCAGTGACAGCGAAAATACCATTGATTTGGCATATCTAATAAATAACTTCTTGTTCGAAATATAGTGGTTCCAAATTGGAATATAGATATATGAATAATAAATTTAGAGTGATACTCAGCCCCATTTTACAAAAATAAAATTGACTACTTAGATCAGGTAAAATGTCCGTTTGCAGTATTACCACAAATTGAGATGGAACAAAGTTATAGGAATTTTCAAATGGTATACTGGTTTAAAGTTTTCCAGAGAAGGATATGGATGGTTCACACAGTCTTTGGGTGTTTCATCAGTAAATCATAGGCTTTTGACAGTGTCAGTTACATATTATCAATTTTCTTTCTGTATCAATATCTGCTGAAATCTAAATTGCAGTATTTCCATTAGAAATTAGCACTTCTCGTCATTATAGAATGTTACCACAACAACAGCTGCGATCAATGAGCCTTCAATATTTGTGAAACAGAGAAGCAATAAGGTGTTTTTTAATCTAGAACGATTGAGGTATTGCGCTACTTCTCTAGCTATATTAATTACATTTAATATGGGACATTGAAGCTTCCAATAAATAAATCTATATTTTATTCAGTGGCTCACAAAAGAAAAATGAAATGAGTTTCATTGAAATCTCATTTGGCCTCATTGATATCAATTATGTTGTAATGTTTGCGAAGATCACATGCTTCGGGATAGAGATCAGTGTGACACACATAATATACCTTGTAAAAGTTTCAGTCAGATGCCAGTTTTTCAAATGATAAAAGTATCATGGTGAAGTCAAACAGGAATTACATAAAATTATATGACTTGGAACTGCACTTCAGTCTGAATGCCTCTGACAACACTGTACGATGTATTGAGAAACATTGGTTTTCTGCTGTCACAACAAGGAACCGGCTTGCACAACACTGGCTGTTTTCTGGCCAGACAATTGTGTATTGTCAGAGAACAAGAAACCTTAAAAGCCTCTGACAGGACCTCGGACAACGGTGTACATGATAATGGGCCTGTGACAACTGCCGCAGTCCACGAAGGACAAAAGCAATTGATCCAGTGCTATGACTATCTGTACATCCATCATGCTCTATGTGACTATGTCTGTCATTTTCAGCAGCAAATTCCGCATGTCACTGAATGCAAATAGGTTGCCAGTATTGTCTGTACTCTGCAAATGGACTCCCCAAACATTGACATGATACACTAAGCAACACACAAGTTCAGTTTTGTCAGTGCTTACTAAACATACTCTTTAGTGATCTATCATTTATTGGACTATGCATCAGTCTAGGTGTATTCAGTTTTACATAACGAATCAAAAGGGGTCATTTATGGTATTATTTGTGTGAAATGCAACTCTCTATATATTGGCGAGACAGGTTGTCGCCTTTCGGATCACGTAAGAGAACATATCTTGGACATCTGGAATGTTAAGAGTAGCAAGCAAGTGGCCTCTCACTTTGACAGTAATAACCACAGCCGAGCTGACAGTTTGGGGATTACTTTTAAATGTGAATGATATTGAACTTCACGGAAGTAAAGAAGCAACGGAGGATAATCCTGAGGGTACTCTACTTCCTATGGGTATGAATCGAGAAGATGATTCTCAATATAAAAATTAAGCTCCATGCATAGTTTTTTGCATTTCTCATTAGGTTTTGTATTTCAGTATCTGTATTTATATCTTTTATTTTTGACGTCATATATTACCTACATGTTTTTCACAGGCATCAGAATTGTTCACAACAGTTCTGCACCAGATCACTACCAGTGGTACAAATACACTTGTACTGTTTAAGGAGGCCAGTATCATGCAGGCCATACAGCGGTGTTGGTAAATGATTCAAATGCCTGTGATGTACAGTGATGTTATAACAAAACAACCCAAGTCAGGGTCACTGAGTAACAATATCACGAGCTATTGTGTGAAACTGTGAATTAATATCACTCGAGCCCAAAGGGTGATATTTATTATCTGCATGTTCCCACTCGGCATGTTCCTACTTTGCATGTTTTTACTAGGGTGCATCGTCTGCCCGGGGATTGGTCAAGTCGCCAGGGGAGAACTCACCAGGCCCACTACTCGCCAGTTGACTTCCCGCCAGTTCCCAAACTCGCCAGGTTACCTGTTATAGCCTTGTGTTTGTTGTTTATTGTTTATTTGATAACATTTTTAATGAGACCTTTATGAATCAATGATGAAAGAAAAAACCATGATTTTGAGGGTTGTTTGTGTTTTGATCATATATATATAGGCCTATATATGTTGCAGTCAATTTAGGCCTATTAATAAAAACGGGCCTATAGATACAACATGCAGGCATATAATCATGATAATCTTGATTTATTGGTCTTTATATTAAACTTGAAATCTTGTTATAAAAACACAACTATGTCGATCTTTAATTAAATTTGAAAGTACTAAATTGATTTACACTATAAATAAATTTATATTATATCTGTCTGTCTATATATATAGACCAATAATATGTACATCGATCTAAGATATATCTAAAGGCCGATCAGATAGGCCCTACTAGCCTATCTATCTATCTATTTATCATGCACTCAGATCTATTTAATTAAAAATCTGTTGCATGTCTAGGTGTTCATGCAGTGATAAATATAAACTTTTATTGACATAAAGAAAATGTCAATTATTCTTGTTAACAAAATACAATTAATTCTAGCACCACGTACGCAACCTGGCTATTTTGTTGCACAGAACAAAAAATGAAAGTGTACAAATAACATTAGATTTTATTTAAATTTACAATAAAAAGTTGTTCTCTTATTTCTTAATTGCTAAATATGTAGGTTTATCAGTACAATTAATTTGACACGTCATCTTTAATTAAGCTTGTGGATATGAACAATTGTTCAATTAAACTAACAACAGTTCGGTTAAACAAGCGGCCGTGTCTATGGATGCAATTGAATTTCACACCTGTCCAGAACAAATAAAAAAGAACACAATTACTCTAGACTGCATGTCTCCTGTGAATAACAAAATAAGAAATTCGATTTTACAGAAAAAATTAAAATTTGAAGTTTTTTCTTTCTTATTGATGTCTGACATGATGACATCCTAATTCAATCTACAAAAGTATAAAATATAAAGGTAAACTTCAGTTAACAAAAATGAAACAGAGTCGAAATTAACTACTTTAAGTTTTTCCCTTTCAATGAATTAATAATAAATATTCAACATTTAATTGATAGGCCTATTTAATCTGAGTAGGCCTTACAATTAAAATGTGCGGCATTGTCTTTAGTATAGGCCTATGTGCTTGCTCTTCCATTTTTTAGTAAATTGATAAGTTTGGCAAGTCTTATTGGAATCCAAAATCAGAAATACGGTCTGTTTTGACTTGTAGCCCACAAAAACGTAAATATAGGTAACACATCTGATAAGATTTGATAAAGTAAGGGCCTAAATATATATATGGCCCTGCAAAAAATGACCATAATTATGTCACGGAAATGAAAAATAATTGTTTCTCTGCGGCTGCCTCACTTTGACCTCTATTTTGTCCAATCGAATTTAATATACCGAGTAATTGGAATAATTTAGATGATAGAACTGTTAATTGGACTTCTATCAAGATTTTTTTTTCAGTAATTTTGAAAATGTTAAGTTCAGCTTGTTATTTAAAAGGGGTACTTATAATTAAATTGCAATCATACTGCTTCATATAGATCTGGTAATGACACAACCCGTGTTTTAGTAGGATTTTAATTTTCAAACTTCAATTTCAACCACTTCTAATTGGTTTATTGACCCTAATTTTTCAATCAAAGATGGTCATACATTATATTATCGATATAACACAAACTGTAATATTTTAAGCTGTTTATAGGCCAAAATAAATATAAACTGGCGAGTTTGTGGCCAGGCGAGTTTTCATCTGGCGACTTTGTGGCCTGGTGAGTTGTCACCTGGCGAGTTCTCCCCTGGCGAGTTGACCCATGACCGTCTGCCCCTATATCTTCAAAACATCATGCACTTTGGCATGATTGTTCCCTTGCAAAATTTTAGGATTCATATTCTAATGCCAAAAGGGTGGCAAAACAGCCTTGAAATATCTGTACTAGGTCATCTTTTAGCGATTGGCAGTTATTAATAATATTGTCAATTTTTATTGAAATGATTTCTGGATGGCACAGTTAGATTCCTTAGAAAGAGAGCTTTAATTTGGATACCAACACAATTGGCAGCCATGGAGTAGAAGTCACAATTGTGTGGAGATATTTTCTTTTTTATCGGGTAAAATGCGATAATTCAAGATTATCCCGATAGTCGGGATTCTTGAAGAGAATACTTACCTAAGCCCTGTATACTATAACAATAGGATTCCTCTAACTACCTCCGAATATTCACTGCTCCCTCAAAATAATGGACGCTCCCCGCGCTCCCCGTCACATCCGGGTCATCGCGCATGCGCCGTCAGTTTCTTCCTAAGCACCTGTCCTAACAGATAGAACTAGTGTGCAGGGTGGAAGGGAGGGGCAATGCCCAGGGCTTAGGTAAGTATTCTCTTCAAGAATCCCGACTATCGGGATAATCTTGAATTCTTAGTCGTTCATACTTACCTAAGCCCTGTATACTATAATAATAGGATAGACTCCCAAAGCAGTACGCAGGAGGGTGGATAATACACTAGTTCAGGTAAAATCCAATCCTATAAGGATTCCAACCCAAATTTGAGGTCCTTACCTCAGGGAGGTGGGTGGGAAACCCAAGACAAAGTCAATTCAGCCCAAATTTGAGGTCCTTACCTCAGGGAGGCGGGTGGGAAACCCAAGACAATGTCAGTTCACTCCAAATTCGAGGTCCTAACCTCAGAGAGGTGGGTGAGTAACACAGAAACCTAGACCACCATCAAAGGAAATTTGAGGTCCTTACCTCACTGCTTAGATAGATGGCCCAAAGCCAGAAACACACTTCTGAACCAGACTAGCTGGCAAGGTGATCTTGGAAAGACACCAGAGCGAGTAAAAGTAGAACAAGCCGACTGTTATCAGAACAGAGGGAATTGAAAACATATATGGAAGCACAGCACTAGCAGTAGGCTGAGGCCACATGGACTGAGTCCCAGGGAGGGGCGAATGGACGACCGAACCATAGGTGAAGCTGCCTTAAATACGCAGGCGAGGCAGACAGCAAGGGCCATGCAAGGAAAGTTACCTTGACGAGGAGGCCTAGACCAAATAAGGAGAACAGGTGACGTTCGCGAAAGAACGGGAAATAAGTCACCCTGGGAAACAACTTTGGACAACACAGTGGAAGATTGATGTAAGATTGCGGAGAAGCCTTCCAAGCAAGGGAGGAACCGCAGGAGAAGGTATCCCAACAATGAAGGGATCCATGGGCAAGAACCAAGGGCATACAAGCCTGGTAAAACATGAGAAGCGAAGTACCGTGGCGGCACCAACAGAGCACTGCAAGTGATGGAAGGTGACTGGGAACAAGAGGTCAAGGAGTACTGTGTGTGTGAAGCAACAAGATTCACACAAAGAAAGCCAGACAGAAGCCGCAAGCGAACCACTCAGAAGAATGACACATTCAGCTGGTGGGGCCAGAGCAATATACACAGCCAGGGGCCAGGGCAATGAGCATGGTTGACCTGTGCAAATAGACTGGACAGAAAGCCAGGGCACTAGGACAACAGATTGGCCAAAGCAAAAGGCTGAGAATGTCAGACAGGTGGCCAACCCTGCTGAGAAAGACCAGATAGTAAAGAGACCGATTTGTCAGTGCAACTGCATTCAAGCAGGGCAACTGAAAGGCCGGAGCCCCGACTACGGGCCAGACATGGCAGTAGACTACGGGAAGGCGACATCCAAGCAGGGATGGAACCATCCACAGGGAAAAAACAATGGCACCTGCAAGCAGGTTCAATGCAGGATCCTGAAAGGCTGAGAACCCAGGCCAAAGGGGTTGTCAGGAGAATCAGGAAAGCAACAAGTCACCCAAGATGGACCACCCGGAGGAAGGTCAATAAATACTCTGCTTGACTGGAGAGAGACGGATTAGGGTATATGGAAAGCCGGACCGACCATGGGTCGGCCACACAAGAATGACCAAGTGTCATGTGGTGACGGAGAAAAAGATAGTCGAACAGCAAAAGGAGACTACAAAGAAAAGGCTCCGATAAGTGAAAGGGCTCCAAAGCTGATCACACGGCCAGCAATGCCAGGAAGAATGATCAGAGACTAGACTGAAGAAGTCAAAACATGCCCATCGGGCATGGGCGACTCGCTGCCAAAAGTAAGTGAAGAGGAGACAACTACCAGAGTGTCACCGAACTATCACCAGGAATGGAGTCATGGCAGGGTGAAGGCGGAGCACAGGAGACTGGTGGGAGCCCTGGGTCAATGACAAACCAGAAAGACAGAACCAAGTCAAGGCGACCAGGAACCGGAAAGGCCTAAGATGGGTCACCGCCTGGTAAGGGAAAGCAAAAAGACACCTGGGAGAACCATGGCAGGAATGACCATAGGTGCCAGGGGAAAACCCGAAACACATTGTGATACAGGGGCACCATTGCAGTTGAGGCATGTCAAACATGTACACAGCAAGGCACACTCAGAACATGAACCACCTAGTATGCCCGTTGACTGCCTGAAGGATATAGCTTGGCATGGCGCACCATAGCAGTTGAGGCATCAACGGTTCCGGGAAAAGACTGTCCTCGAGGTCTCGCAAGGGCAATGCCACCGAGAGAAGAGGAAAGAAAATGGTCAGAGCACAGGCAGATCGGTAAAAGCAAGGAAGCCTGGAACCATAAGTCTCACCAAGGTCCATGCTGGGTTGTGACAGCACAGCCAGCAATATGGAAGAGAATAATAAAAGTGATGGAAAAGAACAGGCGCAGCACCTGCAGCCATGTTCCACAGAAACCCCGTTGACATCCGCAATCAGACGAAAGTCACGGTCAATACGGGAAGGGAAACCTGCACGAAGCAAGGATTGCACACTGAGAGCAAAAACCCCAAGACGTAGATACCCTCGGGTATCAGCAAGGATAAACAAAAGCAGGCAACGAAGGAGCACAATTATAGTGATCCTTGGAGCAAGTTACTGATCAACAGTCCAGATGCAAGCCAAAAGGTGCATGGGGAATACATATAGAGAAAGAAAAAATACAAGATATACAGTGAGTATATCTTGTATTTTTTCTTTCTCTATATTTCCATGGCCGTAAGTATTGTATTCAGGCCAGTGGCACAGACGGCCATGGAAATACGGCAGCAGCTGCCAGCCGTGACACAACAAGAAAGGCAACACAATTGCCAGACTGTGAAACCGAACAAGCCCAGAATATTGGTGTGAGACGGGCACAACCAACAGGCAAATGTGTCCGGAAACAAACCCACGTAAGCAAGAGCAACATACGGGACTATATAGCTGAACAAGGGAAGGCAGCATGCATGTCATCGGGTAGAAACAACCACCACGATACACAGCAAAAGTTGAAACAAAAACCACCAACTGGAGTAGGAACATCCAGGGGAAAGATGGCAATGACAAACAGAGGCCACTCAAGCAGAGAGAGGACCAACAGAGACAATCACCAAAGGTGCAGGCACCAGCAGCCCCGGGGCATGAGTGACAAGCAGCAGATCAACTCAATAGTGTCTAATTGTCTGGATGTAGCCCATCATGAAGCGGGACAAACAGACAAGGAAGCAATCTAAAAGCCATAACTGTATGCCATATATATGTATGGTGCATAACCATAAGAACATGGAACAGAAGAATGATGAAAACACTGCCATGTTCAAATAAATGCCGGCATGGTTCCACAACCGACAAGGTGGGAACACTAGAAAGTTCCATGAAGGCCAAACTGGTCACAGAACGTTAAGGAGGAGGCACACTACGAGTGTAGCCGGCAAAAGACCAGGCGGTACGTAATTGGAGTGATCACCCAATAAAGGACGCGGAATGACTGGTTACCAGAAATTCCAGACATCAGGTCAAGAAAGACAAGCAAAACAACTCAAGCAGTATACCCAAGTATAGCGCAGAGACATGTGCCAAGATGCAACATGACGGGAAGGAACATTCCTCAGAATGTGCCAGAACACCCGTAGAGCAGGTCCCAACACAGAGCATGGGACACGACAAACCACAACAACTGACAACGGGCGGAAGACCCACAGTATAACAGTTTGTAAAGAAAAGGAGAAAATGGCGCATTCCCAAAATGGACCAGAGCTCCAGACAAAATAGCAAAAGGCAAGCTGGACTACCACGGCAGTCATCAAATTGCAACAATTCCATGAATATGAAAAAGTAAAGCCACAATTCCTGTAGTACACCTCAGTATAGACAGTGTGTGGAAGCAAGGAGGATGAGTAACATTCGCACAGAATGCACCAGAGCTCCAAGGGCAAAGGAGGACTACCACAGCAGCCACCATATTGCCCAGAAAGATAATGCAGTTGCACATGCGCACCTGCATTAAAAATGGCATGACAGACATGACCAAGGGTGGGAGACCCAAGTGAAATGAAAACCATTTTAAAAAGGGCCAAAACCCCACAACGCACCACCAAACCAGCGTAAATCAACCACAAATGATATGCCGGTCAGAATGGTAGGTGAACGAAGTCTGTACGACCAATAGAACCGGAGATACATGTCAAACATGTCAACATGTGACTGGAAATGGTCAATCGAAAAATCGCAAATAAATCGAAGAAAAATACCTGGAGAAACGGAAAACGGACCGCTGAAACAGCGGAAACGTCCGCCGCTGATATCCAGACGTTGTCAATGCAATAAACAGCATTAAAGACATCTTTTAATAGTGCTAAACAGCACAAATTCGGAGGCGTGTCCGCACGCAAAGCGTGCTTAGAAGAAACTGACGGCGCATGCGCGATGACCCGGATGTGACGGGGAGTGCGGGGAGCGTCCATTATTTTGAGGGAGCAGTGAATATTCGGAGGTAGTTAGAGGAATCCTATTGTTATAGTATACAGGGCTTAGGTAAGTATGAACGACTAAGAAATCAAGATAAGGATGTTAATATGACTTTGGGAACTCAAAGAAGTCTACAAAGTGAGAATATGGTCTACAAGAGTTTTTTCAGTTAAGGACTAGACCATAGACCATGGACTTAAGACCACCTTAAGTGACTCAAACAGAGCTAATACCACCAAATCCCACCAAACAAGACCAATTGCTGAGGAACAATAGGTTTTAGAGAAACAGAGAACAACAAACAAACAATAGGATTGAATTTAAGTAAGTTTGAATAATTCTATGCTGTGAATAACAACAAACTTTCAGAAATGCATAACCTTGTTTGCAATATCTTGTCAATGCAGCTAACCAGTGGCAGATCCAGACAGGGTAGTCTAGTGGGGCGGAGGGGGCTTTCATGGGCCCACATAGACGTCATTTTGGCATTTACTGGCCTGCATTGCCCCATATTTTTTTCAAATTGTTATTTCCATCTCATTGGTTGGGGGGGGGGCAAGTGGGGGTTCGAGTTACTTTGAAAATAACTTGTTGCATAGCTTTCGTGGGCAGTCTTGAAATAAATAATTTCTGGTAGGGTTTTTTCTTAACAAAATGTTGCTTGATTTTGGAATGAATATTTGATGCTTTCCGTGATCAAAAGAGATAATAATTACTCTGGCTGTTACTGTGAAATAAATATTTTCCTGCCGAGGAAGACTCCAACCTCGCCCCCCTGGAAATATTAAGTGGTCGCCACCTTAATTGAATTTAGCCTACATACATCGAACAACAATTGTATCCTTCATCTTCTGTTACTCAGAAATGCGCTAGTTTCAATAACTATAGGGGCAAAATGTACCAAGAAAATTAATTATGCATCATCAACAAGAATAACCTGGCAGCAGTCACAAACTTGAAATTTTGTTCAGCCTCCCCCCTTGCCCTTGAAATAACATGGTGGCCCTCTAAGAGTTAATTCATCGAATAACCAGTTAAAAACACCATGGATGGAATTACATTGAGTCGAAGGGCCCAGATGTACATTTAAAATAAACTACCTACACTAATTTTAATGTTTGTGGCATACAAAATTGTTTCAAATAAAATCATTTGATAGGCCTATTTAAAAGTAAATGTTATGCCAATACCAATTTGTGAAAAAAAGCCGGTTCATATGAAATGATTTTATTCACACAGCATAATTATATTTATTACATGAGCCCAAAGCTAGAACGATGCTGATTGGCCAAAATCACTCACATGATGACATCATAAAAACTCATATTGCATGGTTCGATTGCAATATGAGATTTTTTCCAATTTTTTTTTTCTAATTTTTTCATATTACATGGTTAGAGTGCAATATGAGCTTTTATTGAAAAAAAAAAATTCCAATTTTTTTAACCTAATTTTTAATTTTTTTTTTTGTGACTAAAGAAAAAAAAACACTTTTTAAATTTTTTTTTTTTTTTCAGAATGAAAAGTAATATAGTAGGAATAGTGGTCATGTAATAAAACAAATACAGGGCTTATCATCGTGCAATATGAATTATTGTGCCCTCGTTCAATATGAATTTCCTCGTGCAAATAAATTTTCACATTGCACTCATAAAAGTCTCATATCATGCCGTATTTGTAGCTATTTGTATAATATAATATAAAAATACATAAAAGGTTAAGGTATCTCATTCAAAGCATCAGGTGCAACTTAATTGTTTGATATTCTCAGTTACTTGTTATAACTACTTAAGCCACGCATGGTCCACTAATCTGTATCAACAACTAATTGGTCCTCTGAGGTCTAAGTCTATAGTCCCTGGTCCTTAACTGAAAAAACTCTACAACATCGTCCGATCAGACCTTGATTGGACTATTTGTCCCTCATATGAGGGCCAAAATCTAGGATTTCGTTGACCCCCCCCCCTGTTTAGCCATGTTTCGTGGTATCAAATTGTAGCAAATTTAGTATAGATTCTATTTCTGCCTGTTACCAAGTTTTCAAAATACCTGAAACATACTAAAATTTTTTAAAAAATGGGACAAACACTGAAAAGATGAATTTTTTTAATATTTCGCTCCTAAAGATATTGAAAATTCAGCCAAAAATTGTCCAAATATGATGATTTTTCAGAGAATGATCACCAAAATATAAAAGAAATGATATATCCATTCTGTTTTAATATCCATTCTGTTTTAATGTTTGTGAAGATCAAGTGCTTTGCGATAAAAACCTGTGCGGCACCTGTTTCTTACAAAATTTTTAGTTCGATACCATTTTTTGCAATTATAAAAGTATCATGGTGAGGTATAACAGGAATTAATCAGAATTCTATGAATTGGGACATGCACGGTGTGAATCCTTTGAACAACACCGTATACACAACAGGGGGCGCTGATTCCTAGCAACCTGACTATGACAATAAATTATTGGGAGAGAGCCAGCTCTCTCCCTCTGGGATTGGTATGATTGTCAGAAATTTTTGGATCGCTTGTCAGAGACAAGGGAACACTTTCCAAAGTGTTTTTTTGATTCAAGGGACTAATATGATGCATAAAAGAGGCGTGGTAATGACTTTTTGCTTCTTGTGATCTGGTTTATTTAATATTAAGGTTTTAGTTTTCAACCAAATGGGTGTTTATTCACGCGGGAGCAGCCAGTAATTCATATTGACATGGAAAAATAAAGTTTTAAAATTTGTTTCTTACATGTTAAATTTATTTTGTTATGTCTTTAAGGTTGTACCTGACAAAGTTAAGTGGTAATTTGGTAAATATTTCGAGGAAAAGGACAAATTCCAGTGTTTTATCAACATTCATAAATTCAGTTACATTCACTGACTGCTCCCTCAGTGTTACACACAGACTCAGCCATGGTGTAAATGTAAAAGGGATTCTGATTGGTCAAGATCCTAGGTTCATGCTACCTGGTTCATGATTGGCTCATGTCTTTCTGATAGCTTTTTGGACACTTCTGTTAGGGCTAAAATTAAAATTTTAGGCTCCTTAGAATCCTCAATTCATAGACTGTATTATTTCGTTTTTTCATGGAGATATATTTATTCATTGCTGAGAATTCGTTGAAAATGCATATATCAGCCATGGTGTAAATGTAAAAGGGATTCTGATTGGTCAAGATCCTAGGTTCATGCTACCCGGTCCATGATTGGCTCATGTCTTTCCAATAGTTTAGGGCTAAAATTAAAATTTTAGGCTTTTTAGAATTCCCATATCTTAGACTGTATTATTTCGTTTTTTCATGGAGATATATTTATTCATTGCTGAGAATTCGTTGAAAATGCATAGGCCTATACTTTTTTTGTGCATTGTTGATGCTAAATGATGTTAAATAGCACATTTTTACAATAAGAGGATTTGTTATTCTTCTTTATTAAGTACAATCACACTAATTCAGTTTCATTCTATCTTTGTGATAAAATAAATATTTTTTTTATTGTCAAGACAATTGATCTCTTCAAAAGCCATGAATTGGAAGTGTAGGCTGTAATCTGGAGGTGCCATCCAATTGAATGTGTATTGTCAATTGCATTTGATCCAAGCCAAAGAATGGCACTCTCTGTAATCCAATTGATTGCAAGACCCACTTCTGATTGCCAGATTTGAATATAATTGCACTTTAAGCCATGTCTTTTGAATAACTGCCCTTTCATTTCTTGATCAAAGTATATTTGCTGCAAGGTGTGACAGTTCTTTTAGACTTTTAGTCTGAATATTAATATTTAAAGATGATCCTCTCCTATTGGTTGAAACTCAATCTGTTCCTATTGGCTGTTGGAAGTACCTGAACTAATAGACTAATTTCAGGGACGGTTCTCTCAGTAAACACTAGGGGAAAAGTGGTGCTTGGTGTCAGTACTCTTAAAATTTCATTGGCTGATAGATTTCCCGCCCTTGCCTATGATTGGTCTACCCAAGGTGTCTCCAAGCTGGAGTATTTTTAATGCCTTTTAATATATATATATATACCATTTATTCGTGCTTATCACACCATTTTACGTATTTTGAAAATAATACAATCAATAAATGTTATTAAATTAATAATTATATTCGGGAACCAAATGTCAATTTAAGGATAAATAGAGGATGCAGTCCTTCATCTCCTGTGAGGTCCAATTGTTCAGTTTTGAAACCCTCTGCACCGCAAGTGAAAGTTCCCTTATGGCAGTTGCTGAGCCTTCCAAGCCTGAGTCCAAAATTAATCATAGCATTGTTTGTCCCCATGCCAATTCAGATTACGTGCTTTAATGCTGCCTTTGGATGAGCTCAAAACCTTAATAATTGCTGCAACTCTCCTGTTGTTCCCTGAGATCATAGTATTGTAACATCCTAACAGTAACTGAAAGGAACAAGTGTGAATAAGTTTGGAAGGTTTATTAGCCTTCCCCTGCCCTAACCTTACAGCTTGGTGGTCTAAGCCCAACTGACTAACTTGCATGAGGGTGGAGCTGGTCACTGCTGGGGCCACTGTGACCTTGGCCAAGGTCACACCCCAAGCAGACCCTAATCCAGCATCCATAGGCAGGACCATAACATCACCCCCTCCTTACAGAGCACATGTCCCATGTGCTATCCTACTGGGGTGATAGGTGGTCCCCATGCAATTAGCCCTTGACAAAAATAATATTTCTTTTTTTTTCATTAAATTAACTTAAATCTGATATACTAACAATAAATCAACTGGTATCAGGCAGGGGTCAGGCAACAAAAATTCAAAATACAAAAATTCAACAGATCAATAATTCTCCAATTATGTCCTTCGGGTAGTTTCCACCGTCATCCAAGTATTGTCACTTATTCAGGTTTATTATACCCATTGAGTTCATATTCTGTTTTCATATTTCATCCAGGTATTGTCCAGGTATTGTCATATTCAGATCGATTGATCCAAGTAGTCATCAAGTTATTGTCAAATCAGATCGAGATACTGTCACTTAAAGTTCAAGAAATAAGATCCTTTATTATCGTCAGGCCCTTTGATCATCATCCTTGGATCTCCTGCAGCCCCTGAAGTCTGCCAGGGTCCAGTTTACAGCAAATCTGTCACACCAGCCTCAGCACCAACATCATCTCACTCTGCTCAGCCATGCTGCAAAAGATTGACACCTAAACATAGGCAATTCCCAACCTACAACATTGACCAGTCAACCAGAGAGTAACCCAAGAATAATAATTACTTATTATATCTTTATTTCCGATTTTTCAATCGAAACTGATTTGGCACCTAGTTGTGACCAGCACATCTAGGGGACATCTCCAGCAAAGAATGATCAGTTCTCTGCTTCACGTAGTGGTCCATCAAAAGCTTTACAATGAAGGATGTCCACCATTCATAAACTTTAACTCTAGGACCTGTGCCCCAAAGATTTTATAACCAAATCTTCTAATCACAAAATGATTAACAATGGCACCTACGTTTTCCAATTCAGCAACCCTCTCTGGTAGTCACCACACTGCTTTGTCACACATCCAGGAGTAAATTCCCAAGGACACCAGCACATTCCAAAACACAGGAAAGTCAAAGTATAGTCCTCTTAACTCCAAAGTGACAGCAGTGTTCAATCAGGTCAATTTCTTGTCCTGCAACATGACTTTTGCTTGTGATCATTCCCTTCATCAGGAAATTAATCACTCCATTCCAGGATACCAGGAGATTATGGGTAACTGGGCAGCATCAACAAATCTGCTCATCACTTTCACACATGACAGATCACTGCCCTTCAAGATGGGGCAATGTTAACAACAGCTAAACATTAACTGTAAACTTCCAAGGTCATGTAAACAAAAAGTCAAAAGTGCCAATTTCCAAACATTCAACCATTCTAATTTCTGTAACTGTACCACAGATCCTCCAATTGACAATACTGATTTCATATGACACTTCAAATATCCAACCAAACCTGTTTTTTTCTAAAGTCATGTAACCACACTCTACCATCTAAAGCACCCAAGATATAATTTCAGAGTTTCTGCTCTATAATTTCTGATTAGAATGTATTCTTTAATCATGAAATTCAAATCTATAATCCAAATCTATAGAGTATACCCAAATCTAAATCTTATAAACCTCTAATTAGCAAACTGGACTAATTAGCAACACTGAACCATCTAATAAACATGATACAGATTAACATAAACAAGACACACTTTCCAGCATCTTATCAGATAAACTGATTCCCCAGTGTATCTTTCAACACATTACACACTCCAGTGCTTTACCATTAGCTACCTGGAGTTTTAAAACACAAACAAGCTAGAGTCTACATAGAGTTAAACAAAAACATAAACAAAAACGTTTTTTATCTCTATTTCTCTCTCTCTCCCCTCTTAAAACATATTTTAAGAATTTAATTTAAAACCAATGTGTTGTTCACACATTTCTGGAGGCTTGCACAGCCATCCTGCACAAATGGAGTTGCATTTAGGGTCAAGGTCAGATCAGCCTGCCATTCCAACAGGTTCACCAACAGGGCAGTCCCAAATACCAGGGACTTTTCCTGATGCCTGTTATCACCTAAGTCAACACCAGGGGGGCATGGGGCTTCAGCAGCCTCATGGACCTCATTAATCTGTGACCTCATCAGGCCAGGCAGCTTTCCCTGATCTGACTCCAATACCTCAGAAGAGTTTCCAGCAACAATCCACCTTGCCAATTCAAAATATCTGTGGTTTTCATCAAGCATTTGACAATGCTCAGGTAGTTCTTTGTAACCTTGCTTTACAGCAAAGCCCACAACCATTTCCTGCACACACACAAGATTTGATCAGCTTAAACCAACTTGCTTCACTAATTATAGCAGTCACACCAGCTGATAAATCTTCCTTGTGCCAATTCTGGTTGTTTTTGCCTGACAGTTTAAACACTGTCAGAGCTCAGAAAAAACATCTTTAAATCAAGGTTGGTTCACCTAGATATACAACTGGTAAAAGTTCATCAGTGAGATACATAACTGATTAATTCACCCCATGTGACAACATACAATGTGACCCAGCTGATGTGCTCAGCTGGTATCCATCTGTCACACATTGCAATTGTTCCACCACCTTTTTCAGGGTAGTCTGTCACAAAATGCAATTGTTCAACCACCTTTTTCAGGGTAGTCTGTCATAAAATACAATTGTTCCACCACCTTTTCCAGGGTAGTCTGTCACAAAATACAATTATTCCACCACCTTTTTCAGGGTAGTCTATCATTAAAATAAATGATTCCACCACCTTTTTCAGGGTAGTCAGTCACACAATGCAATTGTATTATTCCACCACCTTTTTCAGGGTAGTCAGTCACACAATGCAATTGTTCCCCACCCTTTCCAGGATGGTATCCACAATTGTTTCACAACCCTTTTCAGGGTAGTATCCACAACAATACAATTCATTACTAACTAACAGTACAACAATACAAGAAAATGAAAACCTGGGATCCTATGCATGCCACAAGATAACGTGCTCTTGCTTTATCCTGCACCTTGGCCTTCTCAGGCCAGATCCATCCCAGGTGTACCCAAGCCCTGCACAGGACTTGTCACTGAGGGGGAGAAGCCTCCCTGCCCCAGTTAGTTTTCAGAATCACTATCAGACCCCTGTTCCTGCTGGTTTTTCACCAGCTTTTGGGGTTTCTCACAGGAAATTCTGCCTTCAATTTGGGGGCAGTTCCTCTTCAGGTGCCCCACCTTGTGGCACTTATAACACCTAAATGCCTTTTTGCCATTTTTCTGACCATTGTTTGGTCCTTCTTGTTCCAGCTGATCATGCAGGAGGTTTTTCACCACCCTGTGGATCCGCTTGTTCAGACAATCCAAGCTCCCTTGGAAATTAGGCATTAGGTATCTCTCTACTTCATCTCCAACTTCAGAGGATGCTGCAGCTAGAACAGCTACAATTGGGTGACCTTGAGTTACAGTCTCTGGCTTGTGTGGCTTTACAGCCGCTTGCGCTGAGTCGTACTGAGTGGCTAGGTCAATAGCATCTTGGAGAGTCTGGGGTTTCAAAGCTCTTAACCAGAACTTCATATGTGATGCCCCAGCTGTCTCCATAAACTTTTCTTTTGCAAATCTTTCCTGCTCCTCTGGGACAGAGAGCGGGTTTGCTTTCCTTGCCAGATCCCAGAGATAGTGAGCATATGTTTCAAGATCCATTTCTGAACCTTTCTTTGCATCCAGAAATTTGCTTCTGTATGCCTCCACAGCTCTCTCTGAACAAAACACCTTTTTCAAGCGTTTCACAAGATCAGTCCAAGTATTCACATAGGGAACTGCAAGAATTTTCATTCTGGCACTCCCAGTAATGCTCTTCCAGAGATGGAAACAACGCTCATCCTCATCCCACTTATTAAATTCTCCAAGTCTGCCAAATTCTTCCAAATAATCATTGAATGTCAGCTTTTGACCATCAAATTTTGGAGGTGACACCTCCCTCCTCCTTTTCCTCTTAGGGCCCCTGTGATCATAGTGTGTCTTAGCAGGTGCAGGGGGGCTCAGGGCAGCCTCCCTGGGGCTCCCTTCACGGGCCCTCCTTGCCACTGCAGCCACTACATGTGACCTGTCCTTCTCAGGACTGACACTCACAAAGCCTCTAGAGTTATCAGAATCAGAGCTGTCATATTCAAATTCATGAAAATAATCTGCAACTTGCTTTTGTTGAATTCTGGTTCTTTTGTGTGAACCTCTGGCCCTTTTGTGAGTCAGATTTGGCCTTCTTACGGACTTTGCAGTCCTCTTAGGGGTTTCAACACTTCTCAGTGCCCTCCTTTTACTAACCACCTTTCTTTGGGCTTTTTGCCCTTTCTTTGGCAGCACAGAAGACAAATGTTGAATGTTAGCCTCTGGAGTCAGTTCTTCTTGTTCAGAAGAATGGAATCTAACAGATTGCTCATCTGTTTCAGGAGATTCAACATTTTCATGAGATTCAACATTTTCAGGAGATTGCTCTTCTGAATTCTCCAGTGGATGCTCTGGAGTGTCTTCAAGGTTTTCCCCATCATTAACTGACTGAGGAGTTGTAGGCCAGTAACTGTCATTTTCATGATCAGTGTCCCTTCTCCAGGGCCTAGGCCTAAGACAAGGCATATTACTTGGTTAGGATATGCTCCTTGACCTATGCCTTTGTCCTGCAGGGAGAGTTCCCGCTCTTTTTGGCATCCAAGCTTGGGCCCTTTGTCCTGCAGGCAGGTTTCCCGCCTTTTTCTGACTGACCCGCTTGGGTTAGCTTGGGGCCTGAGCTGCAGTTCAGCTGCTCATCTTCCCAAAAATTCACACAGTACACTGATGCATGTACATTGTACAATGTAAATGTTCTTGCTCAGAACAAATACAAAGTGTTCTTACTCAGAACAAAAGGAAACAATTGACAGGAAATGTTCTTGCTCAGAACAAAAAGCTTCATTAAAACTCAACCAAATTAAACACACTTATCTGAGGGTAGATTCATTATCCAAGTTCAAAATTTAAAATCCAAAAGATAAAACAAAAAAGTGAAAAATCCAACATGTGATGTCATGTTAAGTTTAAACTAGGTTCCAGTCTTCAGAAAGACTTTCCTGGTCCCATATCGGGCGCCAATTTTGTAACATCCTAACAGTAACTGAAAGGAACAAGTGTGAATAAGTTTGGAAGGTTTATTAGCCTTCCCCTGCCCTAACCTTACAGCTTGGTGGTCTAAGCCCAACTGACTAACTTGCATGAGGGTGGAGCTGGTCACTGCTGGGGCCACTGTGACCTTGGCCAAGGTCACACCCCAAGCAGACCCTAATCCAGCATCCATAGGCAGGACCATAACAGTATTATACAACCTCAAGAAACGTGAACGCAGGGCACTTTCCATGGATATTGTTTCATGTAACTTTGAGCATTGTTGAGGCTTTATAACTTCCTAATTCTTTCAGATTAAATTTTGGAAGTAGTGTTTTTAGGTTTAATGGGCATACATCTTCCATGTGCGGAAAGCAAATTAAGAATCATGGAATTACCTAGAAGTTATTTGGGGCAAATGTTCAGCACATTCAGTGAAATAGGTCTATTGGCCAATAAAAAAAAGAATATGTTGTCTCTGTCACACATAACTACATTCAACTTTCAGACTGTATATATACCAAACAATTTTTAAAAAGTGGATTATTATTACTTCTAAATAAGTAATATTAAAGCCTATTTCTGAACTTTAGTAAGCAAGTTGATAAACAGGCATTCCAAGTATACTAAGTATGTGGACCAAAAAAACGGTGCGGAAATAGGCAAGCCTATTCACGGCGCTTTAGTCAGTGCTAGTTGAGTGCCATTGCTTAAAAAATATAGGCCTATTTTGTCTTCAATCTGTCTGGTCCGCATTAATCTGGGTCTGCAGCTACTTGGTCCGCATCCTTTACTCCTAAGTGTTGTACCAGAGTGACAGACTGTAGCTTCCCTGGAAGATGCCTGCAGATTTGCAGTATTTAAACCAATTCAAGCCATTTGAAACACAAAAACTTATCAGGAAAAATCTGTATTTTGTCTACAGGTTTGGCAATAGGCTCAAATTAAAGCTTATTTCAAGTAGAAGAAATCCAGAGTCCAATTTTAAAATCCAATGTCGGATTTTTACAACTGCTTGCAGCCTGTATTGCAGGAGGAATTTTCAGTCAGCCTCCGACCATATAGGAAGTCGCACTATTTCACCTATCACCTTGAAACTTAGCATACAGTCTCAATATAATTTTATCTTGCTGTCATCAACTTTTGGTAAACTTCTGTGACATTAAAATTTTTATTTACGAAACTAAAATGTTCATTTTTTTGCGCGAATTTCAAATGACCATGCAGCTCCATGAAACCAGCACCAACAGCAGCAGTCAGATTCAATAGAAAGAATGAAGGAAGGGATGACAGAAGGATCGTATGAAGGAAGGCAGGAAGGAATGAAGGAAGGGATGAAGGAACGAATGAAGGAACGAAAAAAGAAAGGAAAGTAGGAAGGAAAAAAGGGAGGGGAGGGAGGGAGGATAAACATGTGGATAGATAGATAGATAGATAGATAGATAGATAGATAGATAGATAGATAGATAGATAGATAGATAGATAGACAGATAGATAGATAGATACTAAGTCTATCTACAAGCAGCTGTTAAAGTGCTTGCACGTTATTTCGAAGTTATCTTATTTTCAGACCTATAAATGGCATAAAAACGATCTGTATTGTGATCCATGAAATGTGAAAGAAACACAGCACTAGGATGACATAAATTTTATTGCCTGCCTCGAGTCTGTAACTCAATCTATATTGCAAAACAAGGCACTGAGTTTCCCACCGACTTGTCCTGCGAATCTGAAGGACTTGTTTAAGGTCTCACAAATCTACGAGATTGTTGTACTTCAGCTGAAATCCTGCAGATCTAAAGGAATGTTGGATTTCACTGTTTTCCCAATCATGCATTGACAGCAGAATTTCTTGTTTTCCTCGAGATCTGCGTGAGTCTCGCTGCGACACTCTCTCGAGTCTTTTACATCGATATCTACCTGCGTGCGGCGAACTCCCGTACGTTCCGCTTGCGACACGAATTCTAGTTATTGCATCGTATCGTATCGTATAGTACTGTATCATATTGATAAACATTGATTGTCTGCTATCATAACAAGGAACCTGCTTGCACCACACTGGCTGTTTTCAGAGACCAAGAAACCTTATTAAAAGCCTCTGACAGGACCTTGGCAACAGCGTACATGATAATGGACTTGTGACAAACGACTGCCACAGTCCACCACAGCAGACAAAAGCAATTGATCCTAGATTCAGTACTACATGTACATCCATCATGCTCTGTCTCCGTCATTTCAGCAGCAAATTCCACATGTCACTGAATGCAAAAGGTTGTCACTACTTGTTCATCATTTATTGGACTTTGCATGAGTTATTTTATGTTTTGTTTCTGAGATTTAGTGCCATAAATTTTTTAAAGGATATTATGAAACCAAGATTGTGAGCATTACGGTATGCATGCCTGCCTTGCCTTATTTCAGGCACTGACGTCAAATTACAAAGCTAGAGCGAAATCAGCCTGGGTCCCATGCAGGGCTTGGTTTTAAACTGAACTAGTCAAATACTTGACTGTATTGCTAAGGGACTTATTATTACAGTCAAGGAGTATTTAATTAAATATGGGGTCGAAATGTTAGGAAAAATGTCAAAACAACAACTTCGAATACTGCTTATATATAATATATGAAAACAATTAAATACCTCCAATCCTGGCCAATCTAGGCCTGTTGTGAAGATCATTCTTCACTATTTGCGCTCATTGTCAATGTTTGTTAAATCCAATTTAAAGAACTACATCCAAATATCCTGGACATGTTGAATTTTCTTGACAAAAAATCCATGTGAATTTCTTCTGACTGCTGATTAACACTGTCTAATCTACATGTTAAGAGGATTACAAACTTCCCGTGACCCACTCCGTGTTGTTGGATGTTTGTCATTGTTTGGGTAACTTGAAATCTTGATGTTGATCATGGTAGGTGATTGTTATTTATGGTAGATGATTAAGGTTACCACCTTTGCAGTTTCATTAAAAGCAACTCTGTCTGTCCTCTGTGAATGATTTTGTCCTTTAATTTCATTGGTGCCTACTCATCCACAGTTACAGTATGCATGCTTTTTTGTTTCAAACTGACTGAGACCACAAATGCTCATCCCAGATCGCATTTTTTACCCTCGGCAATGTATACATTGCCGATGGGTATTGTAGTTACTTTGGGAAAATTTGTCCGTCCGGCGGGCGGACGGGCGGGCGGGCGTCCGGATAACGGGCGTCCCGGTTGTGTATTGGGAGTAATGCAAAAACTATGGCATGTAGATATTTTATCTTTTGGACATTATTGTATCTGTCATCCTAGTTTTGCCTTTTAAGGGTCTTATACACATGACATTAATACTTTTCTCACAGTAATTGAAAAATGTGGAAAAATATTTTTTTGTGTATTGGGCATCATGCCAAAACTATGGCACGTATATTTTTGATTTTTCAGACATTATTGTCTCTCTCATCCTTGTAGTGTCTTTTAGGGGTCTAATCTCTCAAACATTAATACTTTTCTCACAATTATTGAAAAATGTGAAAAAATAATTTATTTTCATTTTCCGGATTGACTTAAATACTGTTGTACTTATGTCACCGCAAGTTGCATATGGCATGTATTAAATACCCAAGATTTGTCCTTTGGGGGTCTCAATACTCTAAGAAAAACTGACTGACGTAAATTCATTAAAAATGTGATAAATTACAAATTTTTTAAACCTGCATTATTCAGTCAATTTTGCAGCTACGTCTATGAAATATTCCAGTTAGGTGTCTAAATTATAGCTCTTTAAACATCTCAACTCAGTTGGAATGTTAATCATATGAATGTTTTATGAAAAACAAAAACCAGAAAAAAATCAGGATTTTTGCCAATTTGCCAACTTTTCTGTCTGAAACGCCAAGATAGGCCTAATCATAATTGAATTTAAAGCATATTATAGTTAAACATACAATAAAAGAATACTCACAGCCACTGAATGAATTATTGAAAATTTAAGATTTAAAAAGCAAAAAAATTGCTCAAATGTCTACTTCCTCCACAATTTCATTTCTGATGTCATACTATGCTTTTGAATATTTAGCAAAATAAATCTGACAGTGTATCGAATCATCATGATGCTAATTTTGAGCTATATGAATCTTTTTAATCCATACCAGAAGTCAATATTTGCAAAATTTAATAAATATTACGGATTTTCAGATTATCACATATCAGTCAATTTTTGCATGGTAAGTCAAAATTTCTACAAACATGTCTAAATTTGAATCTTTAGTATTCTTTATCAGATATTATCAATTGGAAATATATAAGTGGACTTTAAAGCATTAAGAAAACAATGAAACATGCATTTGCTTGTTACTATTTAAAGATTTTGACTGAAATCCTAATTTTAACCTTCTGTAACATGCCAAATAATTTTCTTTAATTACCCTGTATTCAGTGGTCTAATTCCTAGGCCACTCTGTCTGATTTGTTCATATTTCATTTTCATGGAAAAAAAAAATCAAAATAACAGTAGGCTGACATTTCTTTATTTTTTTAATTCAATATCACCAAGGTTAGATTTTAATCCATACTCTATTTCTGCAAATTTCAATATATAATTTTACATCTTAAGATATTATTTAGATAAATCTGTCTTTTAGTTATTAATTGCAAGACTCATCCCAATTTATCTTAGCATTTTGAAGAGAACAAATATCTTCATTGGTCAGGTTGGGGGTAGAGTATTTGTTGAATGGAGCCCTGGTGCCAGGGAGTCTGCATTACACAACATGATGTCAGAGGCTATTGTCTGCCCTGCTGATCCTCTCCTATGACCAAAACCAAGAGGGAGGCTACAATCAGTTACATAACATCCTCAACTTTCTAACAAAATTTCCCTTTTTAAAGAATTGAGTCCAAACTGCAATGATTTCACCTTAGTTTTTTAAATTTTGAACATGAAATTAAATTTCATGAAATTTAAATCACTGGGCCAAGTATATGCTGAGATATGACTTTTGATTATCAAGCCCATGTGAGGCTTATGGGCTATGTAACATGTGCAACCAAAGGGTTGGTTACAGAATTGTACAAGAAGAAAAAATGATTTAACAGTTTTACTTAAAGCACATCTTTATGTTATCTGTGTGTCAGCAGTGCCATTAGTGTTATTTTGTACAGACAGTTTACGCATAGTTCTTTTTGTTTGTCTTTTCAGCTATTGTTATGCCCCTATTGTGTTACCCCCATGACCATGTTTGAGCAACATTTAACCATCTTTTTAGTGCATGCTAATATATAAAAATTCAGTTACTGGTGTAAATTAATTATTTTTTGACTGATTGAATGATTGCTTAATTAATTGTTTGACTGACTGATCCAATATGAATTTCCTTGTTCAAAAATATTATTTTATTGCATTAATAAGCTGCAGTATTTGTATGTTAACATTACAAGTAGATCTGAAGAAACATACCAAGCCACCCATCTATCTATCTATATTCTCTCTCACAAGTAATCAATAGATCTATCTATCACTATGTTTTATTGTGTACAGATAGATAGATAGATAGATAGATAGATAGATAGATAGATAGATAGATAGATAGATAGATAGATAGATAGATAGATAGATAGATATATTGATTGGTTGATTGATCAATTGATTGTTTGATTAATTGATTAATTGATTGATTGTTTGATTGACTGTGTGATTGTAATTGATAGTCTATATTGTGATATCTAATACATCGAGAGAATCATGGGTGGATGGATGATTGGAACTTTACCTCCTATATTTATGCACTTGGTGGGCTAGTTAGGACATGAGGAGGACATAGCAATGAGGTGACCATTTTATTTCATTGCAACATCTCTCCTCAGTACCTTGGATTTGTTGAACGCCTGAGCAGGGAAATTCGTTAAAATTTAAAAATACAATAAAAAATCATATACTGAATATTCATCCCTAATTTAAGCAACGCCTTATAAAGGAACACCCCGGCAGAAATTTATTTCATAATCGCTCTAAATTTAATTACTTCACCAAAACTGCGCAAGAATTATTTATTTTTAAAAACTCCAACCCCCCTCCCTTAATATTAAATGGTCACCCCCTTATAGATGAATGCACAACCTGTTAGATAACTGAGAAAAAGGACAGAAGAAAGGAAGAAGGAAAGATATGTATATATATATATATATATACAGATAGACAGATAGATAGATAGATAGATAGATAGATAGATAGATAGATAGATAGATAGATAGATAGATAGATAGATAGATAGATCGATCAAAATTCAGGCTCATATTTATTTATCTCAAGGTGCCACACAAAAGAATAAAAACCTTGATTCACAATATCATAACAAGACCAAGTATAAGTCAGTAGAATTTAAAGCTTTACAGTGAATCAAAATTTCTACACATAAATATATAAATAAATCCATTCATCTACTGGAATTCATTTGATATATTTTTCTCAAATTACTCCCTTTACAAAAGGCACAACATCTTTCATAGGTTGCCAATAGGCCTACTAGCCCAACTTTTCAGTTTCATTGGACTTCTGAAGTGTGTGAAGTATGCCACCCTACATTCTTTTGTTAGGTTGCATAATATTGTATAAGGTGATAGGGGTACAGCAGACAATGACCAATTGATTTGGGTGTTGAGCAGCTGAGGAGGGGGGGGGAGGGATGCCCCTTGTCCCTTTAAGAAGGACTAATTTGTAGATGGCACTGGATGCTCATATAAATGTTGTAATTTAATTTCAATTTTCACAATATGTGTCTACAACACAATAATTTACTTGGCTGCTTTCTAAAACTTGGATCAGGATGATATAGAACTGAAGTCAGTGAAACTGTTTGATAAAGCTTTACAGGTAAAATAGAATGAAATTATTGAACTGATTGATGTCTAATTTATTGTTCAAACAATATAGCTACCCTTATTGCAATTTCCCAATGCTCACAATATACAATGCATGGTCTGTGTTTGGATTGCAGTTTTAAAAGGCAATGGCCAGTGCAAGAATAGCAGGTAACATTCATGAAATTATATTTGAGTTATTGATATTAGACAATATCAGTTGACTTGTAGGCCTATAATTAGATAGGTAATGTTTTTTGTGACCAAAACTGTTTATGTTGTATGCAGTTCCGTGAAATAGTAATTTTTATCTTTTCTGCAGGAATTATGAACATTTTAATTAAAGCAAAACTGATAATTGGAAGCAATCAATCAATTAATCAATCAATCTATCTATCTATTAATCTATCAATCGATCTATCTATCTATTTATCTATCTATCTGTCTATCTATCTGTCTATCTATCTATCTATCTATCTATCTATCTATCTATCTGTCTATCTATCTATCTATCTATCTATCTATCTATCTATCTATCTATCTATCTATCCATCTAGACAGTTCCCTGCATGTTATTTCAAATTTTCTAACTGTCTTCATGACAGTCAATGCCTGTCTATTGTGCACTGCATTACTGTATTTTCCCATCTCTTACCATTTTATATTACAAAAAGAAAAAAAAGATTGAATACCATCAAACTTGTGATGAATAAATTCAAATAATATGCTATAGGCCAGGCTTGAGCAGACACTCTCTGGGTGAGGGGGTGGGGGAAGGAGCCAACAATAGGCATACCTGCCAGATTTTCAGAATCCAAATTTTACCAAATTATTGTGATCTCTAGAAAACCATGAATTTTCTGTTCATTTGATCTTGTATCAAAAGTTTTTGACTTCTTTTCACATTTTTACTGTTTCCTCTATTTTTTTGACAATGTATCCCACTGTCTGGAGAAAAGCCACTAAGTAGCCGAGGGTATGCTGCCGCGCCACCTATGTTTTATGTTTAGCACTGTACCAATAGTGGGCGTAATACGCATAGTTATTCCTGGCTGGAGGGTGATTGAAGTAAAAGAAAAACATAAAATAAATTGATAGATGCATATTATTGTATAAGTAATTATTAATTCATTAATTATTATTTCATTGATTTATAAATCCATTGATTCATTATGATCACAGACCTGTCACTGTTTCTGTTTTGCAGCATTATCAGTTGCCTGTTTTGTTATATATTGGTTCTAGTGTGTTATTTGTTGTTTGTCTGTTTTGTTCTTGTCAGCTTGGCTAGTTAAAACACTTATGGCATGAATGATCAATCTAACTCCCTGAATGCCTTACAATTAATAATAATCTTTATTCATGCTAAATAGTTGGGTAGGAGCGGGGGATCCTGGCGCACCCCCCTGAAATAAACTTTTAACCAGTGCTACTAGATGGCAAAAATTGTGTAGAAAATGATAAGCCTTGTTAAAAAGTCGAAAAAATGTCCCACGTATGTTTTACATGCAAATTAGTGCAGCCATTATTGAAATATTGTATTTTCTTCATATCTCGGCTAATATGGTACTTAGCAATGCAATCAAGGTGTCTAACTCCATGTTTTGATGGTCAGGGAACACAATAAAACTATCATGGAGCATATTGGACCAGTCCTGGTGGATAAAATGGCATGTGTGACATCAATTCATCCAAAAGCGGCATGTTTGTGGATGCTTTTGTCAAATTTGGGAAAATGTATTATGTTTTGTTTTATACATTAGCAGTAAATAAATTTTAGCTATAGAAACATTTCACATGATCATGGAGCATATTGGACTCATAAAATTGCAATTTCTATCTTAAATGTTCTAAAATTAATATTAAAACTGTAAAATTAGCATTGAAAATCAAGATTAGGCGTATGTGACCTCCTCCACCAAAAGGGCTTAAAGAATAACCAAAGCATCTAGTACTGTGGCTTCCCTTGAATATACTTTAAGGGTGCTTTCAAATAATGGGTCGTATGTGGGTACCTGTCAATTGCATCAAAAGAAATAATAAGTCAAACATGCTGAATATGAAGCTTCGGAAACCGAATAAATGGCTGCTAAATTTCAAGCCATCAACACCAAAATACGTCTCCAAACAAAAGGTTGGCTAATTTTTTTCTGGTGTATATGGATAGCCCTTAAAGAGTTAGGCTCATCATGGACTTGCCCTATCATATTAATGTATTTTCTAAAAGATAAATATGCAATGAACTGATTTCAAATTAATATAAAATTTTATCATGTCCCAACACCTTAGAAATTCCATTTAAAACTACTGATTTGGACTGACCTTATTTTGCTGTGATGTCAGTGGAGACACCCAAATATGGCATGCTGCTGGTCATGTGACCAGATGAATATGCATGAGTGTGTTTATCAAACTCCCTCTTAAGTCTGTAAATACAGAATTCTAGTCTCCTTATGCACCACTCATAATCATATATTGATAATATATCCACAAAACACCAATATAGAGTTCCTAACACCCATAACAGTGCTTGTTTGGGACATTTTTGACTGCTTGCGGCTCCATCCCATAAGTGGGCCAAGGGGTGAAGTGAGTGCAAGGGGTATATGAGATGGCTGGAGCAGTAGCTAGCAGGCATTCTAGAGGGCAATTTGCCCATTTTAAAACTGATTTATCTTGGTTATAATTGTGAATAAAATTTTCAAAGTGGTTGGAATAGTATCAACTGTATGTGTAATTATTGTGCTGAGTTTTTTCCAATTTATTCCTAGCCAATCTTTAGTTATAAAGAAAACATAATTTTTTTAGCATTGGCAGATGGAAAATGGGTTCCTTCAGTGACATCATAGGACCTCCTTTCAGAATTGGGTCAGCAAAAAATTGCAGCTTTGGAATGGGATTGTGATCAAACTATTGACCTGTAGCACCCAATATTTTGGATTTCGTTCAGAAAAAATATGATCTACCCTTCCTCTAAACTAAAATTAGCATGAGCCTATTACTTTAATGTAGGCTTTCATTGAACCTTGATTTCCTTGTTACTACAACTGTCAACCCTCAAAAAGCTAAATAGTTGTTGCTGTCATTATCAAAAATCCTCTTGGAAACCATTTATTTGCAATTCCACCTATCCCAATCACTAGATAACTCATTCCTAACTAACCAAAATGTATGGGGATGGACAGCCCTTGATGTCAGCTTTCATTTGACACCTTTGTTTTTGTGTTACTACAGCTGTCAACCCTCAAAAAGCTAAATAAATGTTGCTGACAGTGTCAAAAATCGCTGCGGAATCACAAAATCCTCCCATGTATTTTCCATTCCACCTATCTAAATCACCAGATAACTCATTCCTAACCAACCAAAATGGATGTGGATGGATAGCCCATGATGTCAGCTATCATTTGGCACCTTAGTTTCCTGGTTACTACAATTTTCAACCCTCAAAAAGATAAATAAATGTTGCTGACAGTGTGAAAAATTTCTTCGGAAACACAATATCCTCCCATGTGTTTTCAATTCCCCCTATCCTAATCACTAGATAACTCATTCCTAGCCAACCAAAATGGATGTGGATTTGTAGCCCTTCATGTCAGCTTTCATTTGGCAACTTGATTTCCAAGTTACTTCAACTGTCAACCCTCAAAAGGCAAAATAATTGTTGCTTTCAGTGTCAAAAATCTCTTTGGAAACACAAAATCCTCCCGTGTATTTATTTTTAATTCCACCCACTCTAATCACTAGATAACTCGTTTCTAACCAACCAAAATGTATGTGGATGGTTAGCCCTTGATGTAAGCTATCATTTGGCACATCGGTTTCATTGTTACTACAACTGTCAACCTTCAAAAAGCTAGATAATTGTTGCTGTCAGTGTCAAAAATCCTTCAGAAACACAAAATCCTCCCATGTATTTTCAATTCCCCACTATCCTAATCACTAGATAACTCATTCCTAACTGACCAAAATGGATGTGGATGGAGAGCCCTTGATTTAAGCTTTCATTTTTGCAACTTGGGTTTCCTTTTTATTACAAATGTCAACCCTATCCTAATCACTAGATAACTCATTCCTAACCAACCAAAATGGATGTGGATGGATAGCCCTTGATGTCACCTTTCACTTGGCACCTTGGTTTCCTTGTTACTACAACTGTCAACCTTCAAAAAGCTAAATAAATGTTGCTGTCTACAAACAAAAGTCCTTGGCACAGCATCTATTATCTATTACAAAAGCACCCAGATCTAGCTATCACAGAAACTCTAGCTACACTTCCAAGTTCATCCACAGTTAATGTACTTCCAGAAGTTAAATTTGTGTAATTATAGGGTTTTCTTTGCTATACATCCTGCACCCATAATTGTTACTTGCTTATTTCCGAATTAAGAGTAAGATTATTGAATATACAGGATTATGTATAAGTACATGTATCATGAAAAATATCATATTACAAGTTACTGACTCAATATGAGGTTAAAATAAGGAAATTTTGGAATGCTTATCAAAATCGTTTATCAGTTTGATCTGTTTGATTTCACACACTCAGCTTAGAAACTGTTGTTAAAATCACACTGGCAAGGTTATCAATACAATTTTTTTCACAAATTGTATCATGTGAAATGTTTCTATGGCTAAAATGTATTTACTGGTAATGCATAAACAAAACAAAATATATATACCCAAAAATCTGACAAAAACATCCACAAACATGCCGCTTTTGGATGAATTGATGTCACACATGCTATTTTATCCACCAGGACTTGTCCAATATTCTCCATGATAGTTTTATTGTGTTCTCTGACCCTCAAAACATGGAGTTAGACACCTTGATTGCATTGCTAAGTATAATATTAGCCAAGATATGGAGAAAATACAATATTTCAATAATGGCCGCACTTATTTGCATGTAAAACATACGTGGGACATTTTTTCGACTTTTTAACAAGGCTTATCATTTTTACCTTCAGCGAACGAAGTTCGAAGAAGGTATTGTAATCACTTGGGTAAAAATGTTGTCCATCCGCCGGGCGGGCGGGCGGGCGGTCGGGTGGCGGGCGGATAGATCGTTTCCGGGCCAGCACTCGGCCTCTATTGAGTGTACATAGATGAAATTTGGTACACATATAGCCTGTATGGTCTTGTTGTGCCTTTTGATGGTCTAATTGATAGATATTCAATACCTTTTGAAATAATTGAGAAAATATAAAAATTATTTTTGTTCGTTTCCAGGCCAAATCTCAGTCACTATTGCATGTGCACTTATGAAATTTGGTACAGATGTGGCCTATATGGTCTAGTTGTGCCTTTTGATGGTCTCATTGATGGATATTTTATACCTTTTGCAAAAATTTGGAAAATAGAAAAATATGTATTTTTTGGTTCTTTTGGCTGAGACTCGGTCACTATTGCATGTAAATGGATAAGGTTTGGTACACACATGGCCCATAAGGTCTTGTTGTGCCCTTTGAAAGATCTGGTGGAAAATATTTAATGCTATTTGAAATATTTAAAAAAAAGAGAAAAAATAATTTTTTTGATTCTGGCCCAAGACTTGGTCACTATTGCATGTACATGGATAAAGTTTGGTACACATATGACTTATGTGGTATAGTTGTGCCTTTTCATGGTCTGACTGATATATATTCTATACTTTTTGTAATATTGAGAAAAAATATTAGAAATACTTATTTTCTTATTGGAGCCAAAACGTGCCCACTATTGCATATACAGCAATGCCATTTCCTACACGTATCACCTATAAAATGTAGCAGTGCTTTTTGACTTGTATTTAACACTTTTTGAATGATTGGAAAAACATTGTACATGCATAAAACCGTACCATAATATAAGTAAATTAGTATAATAAGGCCTTTCCCTGCTTTTACAAACCCTGGCAAGCACACAGGTAGATCGCAGGGCAGCAGGCAAATAACAGATAATAGAACGCCGTTACTCGACCACTGTTGCATACCTATAATATACGGAATTTGGTAAACACGCCAATTTTATGATGTAATGTAATCTTCTAAATGTGTTATTCGCTGAAGGTTTGCTGCTGCACAGCCTATGTTCTACACAATTTTTGCCATCTAGTAGCACTGGTTAAAAGTTTATTTCAGGGGGGTGCACCAGGACCCCCCGCTCCTACTAGACTAAAAGGCACGTGTAAATAAATACAAATATATACATTATTTACATATTTACATTAATAAATTAGAGATATAAAAACATGGAGTAAAAAACTTCGTCATTCAGTACATAAAATTGCTAAAATCGAATTTATATCACATCTATCTAAAAGCCAATCCTCCGTACTCCTGTCTCTCATAGTACACAATTCTGGAACTTGTTCTGCAACCCTCATATCACATTCTTGATTAGAATCCTTATACTTCTTAATTATTCTATCTAACATAACACCAGTTGGACACCTTAAAATACTCCAGAAATTCATGTTACAGTGACTAGAAATATGACGGAAGTTATTGCTAAGCCTTGACACATGAAACAATGATGATTTAAAAACACTACTAACCGACTTGTTCTTGTGAAAAACTCCAGACACAAAAAATTTGCTGAAACGCTTGTACATACTAACTTGAATTGGACATTGCATGGATATATGAGGTAGCAATTTACAATGGGTTTTGTAAGGTAATTTCCATATGCGTCTGATAGATTTTCTCCATGCTACATTTAACTCTTCGATATGACTGTGATCTAACATACACAAGTTACTTCCATATAGACTAAGACATTACTGCTGAAACAAGCTATTTTTTACATATGATGACACTTCACTGAAATTCCCTAAGAAGCTATATTACTTTACAAATAAAATCATTCTTCACATGATGAATTAGTGGGTCATATATGGAATTAGAAATAATATTGCCTAAATACTTCATCTCTGATACAACTTTTACTTTCTCTTGACACACAAAAACATCGATATCATCTGTGCATTTACCAAATATCATTAACTGGCTCTTAGTGCCATTAAATTTTATGTCATATTCACTGGCATAGGCCTCACAAATTCTGATCATATGATTAAGAGACTGAACAGTTGGTGCTAAAAGTAGAATATCATCTGCATATCCTATAGTACCGCAACAAACATCACCAATGTTACAACCAAGTCTAGAATCAATGATTTTACATAATAGATTGTCAACATATACACTGAAAAGTGTTGGACTCACACAGCCCCTTGTTTTACACCATTGCTAACATAAAACCACTCTGATGAATTATTAATATATGTTACTCTAAGTTTTTGATTTACGTAATTATCTTACAAAAATCGAATATATAAGGGATTAATCTTACGATCTTCTAAAAGTCTAAAAAGTTTTACATAATTGACCATATCGAACGCTTTTGAGGCATCTAAGGCTAGAGCAAAAACATTACCACCATTTTTGACATAATAATCGGTTGTTTCCAGAAATATTGAACAAGCTAAACTTGTTGACGAGTCAGCTTTAAACCCAAACTGCATATCTGAAGTATTAAGCGACACTGACTCTTTACATATATCATAACATCCATAAGTTTACACAGAACATTTTGCAGGCAAATAGACCTGAAGTTATCTTTTACAATGGGAGTAAAAGTTCCGAGTAACATGTCATATATACTACAGCCATGGACTAACATACCATTGAATAATTTAACAGATGATAAAGTTTATTGGTTCCACAAATAATGTGATCAATATACAATCCTACGTTACCATCATGTTTGTTGTGTTTAAGAAAAGAAATAGCTTTCTTGACATGGGTTATAGTAAACACAGCTTGATCTAAACAATTTTGATTTATTTTTACATTATAATTACGAATACCAAGAAGTTCATCTAAATTGTAAGAAACACTGTTATATAGAGATTTATATTTATCAGCAAATATTTGTGAGATACCAACTGCATCACTACAACCATCAATACAGCTTGGAACACAATTTGATTTCTTAAAATACCTTACACACTGCCACAAATCTTTTTGTTTACCATTCATGATAGCCTCAGCCATTCTTTGTGATCTAATAACACTTTATTTTTGTTTTACAATTTTCACCTTATTATGATATGCTTTTCTTGTCTGTTTACGCATATCAGAAACATAACCCTGTGCAGGCCTTCCCTGCATCTTCCACAATCTGTGCCACTCCAGTGCAGTGTCCCAGTACTCCTTGACATGTTCACTGAAGCCTGGCATTGAGCATTTATTTTGTTGCTGTTTGTTTTTACTCTGTGGAATAGTTAGCTTTGATGACTGTAAACATGCATCGACTATTGCTCCATACAAGTTTTCCAAACAACAAACATGCTCAGCAATCTCACAGTGAGGATCAAGGCAGTCAAGGAAACTCACCATACTATCGCCAACAAACAGATCTAAATTGGCATCCAAACACCTTTTGTATTTATCAATATCATCAGAATTAGCTTTGAACCACATAGTCCTGTTTCTCTCAGTATCTGAATTATCTATGTAATCGCAGTGAAAAACAAACTCTGCTAGAATAGGCACATGATCTGAGGCATTGTTGACATCTAAAATACACTTATAATTAACAACATCATCATTCAAATTTTCTGTTACAATAATATGATCAATACAAGACCTTGTTTGATGTGCAGATTCAAAAGTATAGTCAACAGATGACACACCAATAGTGTTATAGGTCATTTAATCAACAAAGCCAGCATTTCATCGAGACATTCTTGGGATCCACGATTTGAAATTGATGGTTTTTGAAAGCTTAAAATGGAAATGGAAGAAGGAATTCGCTGGATACAATGTAGAACACCATTTACAAAAGGTAGGGCATATTTGACAGCATGACAGGCCAGTTTTTATAGTTTAAGCAGGCCTAGAATTGTCGCAAAAAATCTGATGAGGAAATTTCGACCTGTATTGTACAAAGCACTTGATCTTCACAAACATTAAAACAGAATGGATATTAAAACAGAATGGATATTAATGAGGCCAAATCATGATCAATGAAACTTCTTTCTTTTGTGAGCCATTCAATTAAACATTCACATCAATGAAAGGTTTAATGTCCAATCTAAAAATGTTATTAATAAAGCTATAGATGTAGCACAATACCTTTTCATGTGTTTTTTAAAATTAAAAGCACACATCATAGAACATCTCATCATTTTGATTTTATTACATTGTCTTAGCCTCTCTTCAATGTCACAATTGAATGATCGTTGTTCACAGCTGTTGCCATGGTAACCTCCTACAAAAAACAGAAGTTCCTAACTCGTAATTAAGAAACTATAATTTAGATTTCAGCTGATATTGATATATAAAGAGAATTGAAAATGTGTTACTGACACTATCAAAAGCCTAATGAAACACCTAGAGACTGTGTGAACCATCCATGCTTCTCAGCAAGACCTGAAACAAATATTAAAATTTCTTTATCTTTGATCCATATCAATTTGTAGTGATGCTGAATTTTTGCTTGATTTAGCAAACACATGTAATGACACAGTATTCCCCATGCATGGCCCGCAAATGCCCAGATGTTCCAGCTGGTAAACTTGATAATTTTTGTTGATATGCATAAAATGAGTGTTGCTCAATACAGTACAACCCAATAAATTTTCCTAAATCCCATGCCCTCAGGAAGATGCCCTCACTTCCAACCACTCACATCCCTGCTGAGGCACTCACTTGCTCTCACTTCCATGCCCTTCCGGGGAAACCCCCTACACTCCTGTCCTCTGGTGCTACTTAAACACAACAGCAGTAGAAGCTGTTGAATGTACTATTCTTTAATGTCTACCATATATGTTGGTACATTTATTCCTCCACTAAAGTCAATTAAATGTAAATTATGTCATAATAATTAAACAAATGAACCTAATTATTAATGGCAGTTTCATATATTTTTATTTATGATTTATTTAACCAATTTTAGTGACATTTTTACTGCAGGCAGTTATATTTGATGGCATTAATGAAATATATTTAGATTAAGATAAAGATATTTGTTAAGAGCTATCTGAAAATCTTGGTTTATTTCAATATCTATCCTTACAGCTGAAAATTCGTTGAAAAGGCACAGTAAAGCTTGAAAAAGCGAACCTAGTGAAAATTAACATATTTTGGCAATCTGTGAGACAAAGTTACAGACTGCCATACACAAGAAAAGTGGTGGCGCCAAACCAGACTTGCTGGACCTTGAATGGGTTCTGGAGAGTGTGACAGTAAATCAAATGATATTCAATTTAACTGAAAACACAATGCTAATGAACAATGCCATTCATGTGATATACACACGAAGAAAAACTTTCCGAAATTGGTTGGGTAATGCCAGAACCTGCTGATTTTCAGCCCCCTCAGGACAGATACAAAATCACCTTTTGCCTAGCATGGGTGATATTTATAATGAGTCAATTTATTTTGCTAAACTGGGTGTCTGAAAAATCACGAGTTCAGCCACACTAGCAAGGTTGCAGCTATTGAAGTATTGAACTGGGTTGACCCCTGCCACCTCCAATTTTCTCTGCAAAGTGATGATTTCGCATTTTAAAGTGCTAAGTTCCCCCATGAGAAAAAAGGGGGGGGCGAGAGAGACAAGGGAAACATTGTCAAAGGTTCCCATTCCATAGCACACTCCCGTGTTGGTGATCGCTGTGTGTTGATGAGTGATGTGAAAACTGTGAGTCTGGCACATACCCTATTCATCCAGGGCTGTCCAGGGTCTTTCAGTTGCCCCAGCACAGAACACAGGATACAACTTGTCTCCATTGTTTGTCCCATGGGCTCGGTCCAAATTGAGTTCCAGGAGTGGGAGTCAAACCTACTACCTCACAGCCAGACTTATAGCACAAACAAGCGCTTAACCATTAGGCCACTCATGCATTACACTCATAGTATAAAATATGATAATGTGTGGTAAGATTATCCAAACCCTGAAATCCTCTTGTAGGGCTTAATGGGCTTGCATAGAAGACAAAGGTTTTGAAGGAATGACAATGACAGAGCTTCTGGAATTCTGACTGCAATGGTTTCCAAGACAAGCATTCGGTGCTTGATTTATGTGTCTTGTTTGTATTCAAATTTACTTTGCTGCTCGGCCAGCATGTTGGCAAGACTTAGTATGTGTTGAGTCTCACCCTGACATAAATTATTAATTTCAGACTCATCCAAGTAATATCCGGTTAGCGTGTTGCTTTTGAAGTATGCAAATCCAAGCAAAATTCAATACAATGCTATATATGGCTGCATTATACGAAAGTAAATTGCATTTGCAACATATAATAAGTTTAGTGTAAAATTTATTGAACAATCAAAGCCAGTGATATATATTTTTTTGGTAATCATTCATCGGTCTATGGATAGATATGATTTATCATTTGGAGTCACTACTCAACAACTACTCAACAACTCTACTGTCTGAAACATTTTCATCCCCTAAATTATGCATTAGATAATTATCAAATACCTCTAAATAAACATAATTTTTTAATGTAAATGAATTATTGCCAAGTTTTTGTGAAATCAATAAATTTGTTCTTGTCATCTCCAAATAAATATTTTCAGCAGATTTGATTCCTAACATTTCAATATTTCATATGAAAGAAAAAAAAAATTTAGGACGTGTGTCCCCCCCCCCAAAAAGCAATTTTCACCTGAGTTAGATCTGACCCCCATCTTGCGTGGAGAATGGTCAAAGATGTCCCTATAATGTTATCTATGTTCATGTCGGGCGAATTTGCCAATAACGGCAAATTCTCAAATTTTTCTCAATTTTCTGGGTTTAGTAGGATTTCTGTAGCCCTACAAGCTTGATCATTGTCATAAATGAATAAAATGTTTCAACTAAAGTGTTCTCTACATGGAGGCCTAATGGCTAAATGTGTTTGTTTGTGCTACATATACAAGTCTGGTTGTGAGGTCGTGGGATTGACTCCCACTACTGGAACTCAATTTGGTCGAGCCCATGGGACATAAAATGGAGGCAGGTTGTATCCTATGTTCTGTGCTGGGGCAACTGAAAGACCCTGGTCATCCCTGGATAATAGGGTATGTGCCAGACTCACAGTTTTCTCATTACTCATCGTCACACAGTGATCACCAATACTGGAGTATGCTATGGCATGGGAAGCTTGGGCAATGTTTCCTTTGTCTCTCCATTCTATGGCTGCCCTGAGCTGTATTATTGTGGAGGGCTTACCACGAAGTTCCTGCCTGCGTCGCAGTGCATGACTGATAGTAAATACAATATAATACAATGCAGGATGGTTTCTGCATGTCTCTGAGCTCATTGTCTTGTTGGACTTCTTCCATCGCCATTAGATGTTGGTTGAAGGCTTTGCAGTAACTGGTGAGGCCAAAACGGACTCCTAGTCCAGACCAGTTCTATTTGTCTATGATTACAATCACCATTGCAAGGCACCTTACAAACCCAACAATGACAGTTAGACCTGTTCAAAAAAGACTTTCTATTTTATTTTAATGCAGGATGCAGTGATTCCCATTCTCCAAGCTATAGAATGACCAAATATGACATTTTTGTCAATTTTGAACTTTGGGAATGCCTGCCTCATGAGCCATGAAGTTTTAATGTTTCATTTTGTCAAAAACGCCAAAAATATCAGAGGGGGGTGTTATATTTCTCCTCATATCTTTATTAGACATACTTGTAGAGCAACATGGATGGTGTCATATGAAAGCTTGTTAAATTGTCTTTCAAATGAAACCAGTAACTTGGTATTTGAGACACTTTCATTTATCTTCAAAGCAGAAATGTGTAAATTTTAGGGAAAATTTTGATGTCGATTAGTGTATTTTGCCTCGTGTGCTAATCCAAATTGATGATAGAGCTGCATGAGTGGTATCATTTGAATGCCTGTAAAGTTGTCTTTAAATGGATACCATTTTTAAAATTATTCAGATAGTTCTCATTGTCTCTGAAGAAAAAAATCCTCCATTTCAAGGAGCTCCCTGCCCGATCTAATTCATTGCTGCACTGTGCTCATCGACCAGAAAAGTTGCAAAACCGTTTGCCTTATTTAATAATGTCATTGTTGTTGTTACCAAGTGATTGGAACATTTTAGAAATACTTTTACCGTGTCCTTATAATGACTTTCTATTGATGAAATACATTGTTGGATTTGAACTGAATGGAAACAAACATCATCGATAACTTTAGTATTGTTATTTTTCAACAACCAGTGTTACCTTGGCACATTCTTGGAGCAAATGTGCTACATATTTTAGAAAATGCAGTTAAACTTGACTTAACATTTCGAGCAACAGTATGCCACAGTTGTCAATTCTAATAATAATGCTGTAAGTAACTTAGTGTCCTTCTTGTGCCACTAAATGAATAAAGACTTTAATCATGTTTGAGTTCGACAATTCAAAGTTTAACACAATATTGTATTTCATTCTATTGTGGTAATACTCATTGTCTGAGCTCAGGCACCTTGAAGTTTGTGATGGATACCTCAGCCAACAGAAACTTGTAAAGAACAACATGTTGGGCAGAGTGGCTGGAAGTCTATTATATTGACACACAGTTTTGCTTTTAAATCAATGATACTAAGTCATAAAATAATAAGAATTCACCAGAGAGCAACATACCCAGAACAGTTTTGTTGGGTGACTCATTTTCTAGCTGGGGCATATAATGGTATGAATGTGGACTGTTTTAAAAACCTACATTCAAAAGTTGTGTAAAATTTTCTCTTGGCTACATTAACCAAGACATTATACACACAATCTGTGGGACTGTGTTACATTGCAATTACAATTTCAATTTATATTACTGATATTAGGCCCATTTATGTCATAGTATTTGTGTATGATAGTTATAAGCCATAATTGAATTACATTTTACTGTGTAGACCTGCTATTGTCAATATTGTGTTAATATTCTAATTGTTAACCGTAAACATGATTAAAGCCATTATTAATTTAGTAGCACAAGAAGGACACTTAGTTACTAATAACATTATTATTAGAATTGACAACTGAGGTAAACTGTTGCTCAAAATGTTGAGTCAAGTTTAAATGCATTTTCTAAAATATATAGCATAATACTAAGGTTATGGATGATGTTTGTTTCCATTCAGCTCAAATCCAACAATGCATTTCCTCAATAGAAAGTCATTATAAGGACATGGTAAAAGTATTTCTAAAATGTTCCAATCACTTGGAAACAATATCAGTGAAATTATTTAATAAGACAAAAGATTTTGTACATTTTCTGGTCAATGCAGTGCTGCAATGAATAAGAACGGGTAGGTAGCTCCTTGAAATGGAGGAATTTTTGCTTCAGAGACAATGAGAACTATCTAAACAATTTTAAAAATGGTGTCCATTTAAAGACAACTTTACAGGCATTCAAATGATACCACTCATGCAGCTCTATCATCAATTTGGATTAGCACACGAGGCAAAATACACTTTAGAATCGAAATCAAAATTTTCCTTAAAATTTACACATTTCTGCTTTGAAGATAAATGAAAGTGTCTCAAATACCAAGTTATTGGTCTCAATTGAAAGACAATTTAACAAGCTTTCATATGACACCATCCATGTTGCTCTACAAGTATGTCTGATAAAGATATGAGAAATATAACACCCCCCTCTGATATTTTTGGCGTTTTTGACAAAATGAAACATTAAAACTTCATGGCTCATGAGGCAGGCATTCCTAAAGTTCAAAATTGAAAAAAATGTCATATTTGGTCATTCGATAGCTTGGAGAATGGGAATCACTGCATCCTGCATTAAAATAAAATAGAAAGTCTTTTTTGAACAGGTCTAACCCAACATGACACTCAAGTTGAAATATCACTGTTCTGTCTAAGAGAGCTTGAAAGCTTATCCATCAAGTCAAAGGCATTCTCCAGCCAGAGTTTTTCTTTCCTTTGTTCACTTTTCAAATATTCCTGTTCTTGAACAGACTAGCAATGTGATAGCTGCGGTAACTTTACTTCAGATGTCTTGAGAACTACAGCTGGCACGGTTGTGTAACTATCAGACAACCGATAATTTTTTGTGTCAAATGATTGGAGTCTTATTTCCTCCTGCTTTAGACCAGTATTATCTGATGTTTGACATTGGAACAGACTAATGCCTGTGCCATGGAATGACCCGGCTGCTGTTGTACTGGAAGGATTGTGGTCCAGGTTGTCAAGGGCACCTACAGTGAAAATCCCATGTCTCAGCTGAGCAGGTATCACAACACCATTCTCACGGAAGCCATCACACACAGCAGTTGCAAACATATGTTTGAAGAGAATGATTTGTGAGATTGTTAGATTTTCCTGAGAATCTGTCGAATTCTGATCTTTCAAGTTAGTTCCAATTAAGAGCATAGAAACAAGTGTTCTGAGAGTTGATGGCACTGAGTCTCATTGACAATTATTGGGAAAGGCTCCATCAAACTTAAATCCGTTTTGGCAGACAATATCTCTGCGCACTATCCTTGCGGCGTTTGCAAGCACAAGTGCATCTCCCTCATAATCAGAGGCCATAGCTTGCTTCAGTAGCAATTGCCTGCCTTGTTCAAAGACTAGGATTTTATTTTTGCCATCAAACTGCTCTTGTGCATGGGGGAAAAGGGCAAGAATTTTCTCTCTCAACTTTGTTCTATTAATCACCATTTCTACGCCCAGTTCCAATAGTCGATTTTCATACAACTGACGTAACATGGAAAATTTTAAACAGAATGTTTCCTCTTCAACACAATTTTCTTCAATGTATGACAAAAGTTCCTTGCTTTTATCTGATTAATATCAGAGAAAATTCCGGAATCCTGCTCTTTGTTTCGAACGAGTGTTCGATGGCGATTACGAAGAGCCGTATAAGAATCAAGATGGTATTTGGCTTCTAATGCGATAAGGTCGCCACCTTCGATCCTTAACATCAGCTGTACTTCCTCTATATCTCTAGCCATCTGCCTGATGGCATCAACAGATCAAAGAGTCCTAATTTCATGAAGGTTCCCATCTTCTTTCTGACAGAACATACAAGCCCTCTTATCCATGGTCTGGCAACGAGGCCTTTTGGGAAACATTGCTGCTTTCTGACGCAGCATCTGTATCTCGTTTTTTGATAGCCCTTTCCAGCTTCTGTTTGTTGAACTTGACGTAACAAGATTTGTGCCATACACCATGTCTTTGCATCAGTTCATCAACAGTCATTTCTTCGCCAAAAAGTAAAGTGGCGGGCAATGCCTCCAGTTCTCGGAAGGCTTTGACATTTTCCAAGAAGGAGCTGTATGTTTCTGACTTGTCCCCAATGTCAAATGTATTGAGTGGACATATTAAAGCTTCTGTAGTTTTATTCTGGCATATCACACACAAGTTCCAACACATCATCATTTTTTTTTTTTTTCTCTTTTCTTATTACGTCATCACACGAAGCAGAAGCAACACAAGAATTTACGTGGAAAAAAAGCACAACTGACCAGATGGTCAACAATTTCTAGAGCACGAAACAAATCGCGAACACATGCGCCCTCTCCAAAACGATCGCCCATTCCAGAACAATCTACACCAACACCACATGCCCTCCCGTCAAGATGATCGTCCCCTCAGAAACAACTTTTGGAACCAAAGACATTAGGACAATCCCCAGCCCTCTTTTTGTGATTTAAATTTTGCATCATGGAATATAAATGGATGGACAGATAGAAAGAGTGACAATTTTATTAGCATTATTAATGAATTGAATTTTGATATATTAGTTTTAATTGAAACACATCTGAAACCAAATGATAAAATTGAAATTTCCGGATATGAAACATATTGTAATAATAGAACTCATAGACATGTCAACTCAAGACGTAACTTTGGTGGAATTGCTGTCATTTTTAAAAACTCTTTTTTAAACAAATTCAAGATAGAATGCAAAGGTATTCTTGAAGGTATCTCAGTATTTATAATTTCACATGAGGATACTTCTTATAAATTTTTATTTGTTGCTGTATATTTACCACCTGAAAATTCCCCATGGGGTAGAAATGCGGAAGAATTCTTTGAATTTATTACAAATGTGATTTACCAAAATGCTGATGAATGTGATTCTGTGTACTTGTGTGGTGATTTTAATGCTAGAATTGGATCCAAGCAAGATATTATATCAGTGTTAGACAATGTACCAGAAAGGAAAAATCTAGACAAAATATCAAACAAACACGGTGAAGCTTTAATTGAATTTTTGTTGGAAAACAAATTGTGTGTTATAAATGGACGTTTGAATAATGAAAATGATAATTATACTTTTATTTCTATCAGAGGGAAATCTGTTGTAGATTATTTTATTACATCCATTGACAGCTTTAATACTTGTGTAGCTTTTAAAGTACTTAATTCTAAAAATATATTTGAAGATGTATGTAATATACAAAATGCTGATATATCTGGTTGTATTCCTGACCACTCATTACTAAACATAACTGTTAGAATACCAGTAATAGATCTGTCAACAATACACACTCCTGATTCCATTGATATAACAAGTGATGATATTTTTAATCACGTACCATATACTTACTTCAAGCGATTTCAAATAACTGATATTCCTGAACAATTTCTTTCATCAAACCAAGTAAATTTTGATTTTCATTATATTTTAGAAAAAATTGAACAATGTTCAAATCTCAATGATATAGATAGTGTGTATGCTAATCTATGTGAAATTTACTATCAAGAAATGGACAAGTGTTTTAAAAAAAAGAAGATATTACCAAATCAGAAAAAAGGTTTAAAAAAATGTTGTAAACATTTTTGGTGTGATGAACTGCAATCTTTATGGAATATCTTACGAGAAAAAGAAGATGTTTTCTTAAAAGAACAAAAAAATAACAGAAGGGAGGAAAGACTTGATTTTTATGATGCTCAAAATAATTTTGATCGAACGTATAGAAAACTAGAGAGGAAATTTAAAAAGGAAAACTTGGAAAAAATAGAAAATATTTCTGTCAAAGATCCAAATGAATTTTGGAAACTATTGAAAAATCTTGGTCCTAAAAAGAAATATTGTATTCCTTTTGAAATTTATGATGAAAATGGAAATGTAGTTAATTCACATCATGCTGTAATGAACAAATGGAAAAATGATTATCATGGATTATATAATGAAAATTTGGTTAATTGTAATTTTGATGAGAACTTTTATCAAGAAGTAACTGATAATCTGTCATATTTAAGAAATGTTACAATTGGTTTAGAAGGTTTGAATCATGAATTTTCTGAATACGAGGTTCACAAAATTGTCATGAATACAAAAAATAATAAGGCTGTAGGTCTTGATAGTATACCATATGAAATTCTAAAAAATATGATATCCATTCAAACTTTAACCTCTTTATTTAATAAAATCTTTTATTTATGCATCATCCCCGAATATTGGAAATTTGGAATCATTATGCCTATACCCAAGTCTTCGCTTTCTGATCCTAGAATTCCCCTTCAATACCGTGGCATTACACTCTTATCAACAATTTATAAGATTTTCACTGCTGTATTGAACAATCGACTTATAAATGTTGCAGAGAATGAAAAGGTGTATAAAGACGAACAAAATGGTTTCAGAAGGAAAAGGTCATGTTTAGAACATATTTTCAGTATAACATCCATTATTAGAAATAGGAAAATTAAAAAAATTACCTACATTTGTTTGTTTTGTTGATTTTGAAAAAGCTTTTGACAGAGTAAATAGAAATTTGCTATTTCACAAATTACTGAATTATGGTATATCTGGTAAATTTCTTGATATATTGAAATGTATTTATACTGATGCAAATGCAGGTGTTTGTGTTAATGGATATATTAGCAATTGGTTTGAAGTTAATCAAGGAGTAAGACAAGGTGATTCTATGTCAGCAACTCTGTTTGGTTTATTTATAAATGATATTGTGGACGAGTTCAATGATTGCATTGGTGTTAAAATTGGAGACACAAATTTGAAATGTTTGTTATATGCTGATGATATGGTGTTAATAAGTGAGACTGAGACTGATTTACAGAATATGATATGTAAACTTGAAAACTGGTGTTGCAAATGGAAAATGAAAGTTAACATTGATAAATCAAAAATAATGCATTTCAGAAATAAGACTCAAACTAAATCAGACTACAAATTTGTTTATGGTGATGATGAAGTTTGTTACGTGGAAAAATACAAGTATTTAGGCACAATTCTAGATACCCATCTAAACTTCGAATTAACAGCTGATTCACTGGCAAATTCAGCTAACAGAGCACTAGGAAGTTTATGTACAAAATTCAAAGCAAACAATGGTTTTGGATATAAGACTTATACTAAATTATATGATTCAGGAATTGTTCCAATTTTCGATTATGCAGCTGGAGTTTGGGGTTTTAATGTTTCTAAAAGAAGTGAAATTGTCCAGAACAGAGCCATAAGATTCTTTTTAGGAGTTCACAGATTTGCATCAAATTTAGCTATTAATGGGGACATGGGATGGATTTCTTGTATTACACGTCATAAGTTAGAAATGTTGCGATTATGGAACAGATTATTGAACATTGAGAATGATAGAATAGTTAAGAAAATATTTGTATGGGATAAGTCAATATGCAAAAATTGGAGTAAAGAAATCAAATTAATTTGTGAAGAAATCAGTATGTTGACAAATTTTGAAAATAACACTTTTATCAATGTACAGAATGCCAAAGAAATTCTACACAGAAATTATTGTGAGAGATGGCGAAATGAAATCACTGTTGTACCAAAATTACGCTTTTATAGTATTTTTAAAAAGAGCTATAATGTAGAAAATTTTGTAATTAATATTCAAAACAGGAGAAAGCGTGCCCTTTTATCACAATTTAGATACGGTATTCTACCATTAAGAATAGAAACTGGACGTTTTCAAGACACTCCAATAGAATACAGATATTGTCTTTTTTGTAACTTCAACTACATTGAATCTGAAATGCACTTTATCTTTCATTGTCCCTTTTATAATGATATTAGATTTGAGTTCTTCAACAGGATAAGACAAATTAATTTCTTTTTTGACTTATTAAATGATGACAGAAAAATTGAATTCCTGATGAAAGATGATTGTATTAAAGAAACAGCTAATTTTATATGTAACGCTTTTGAAAAAAGACAAAGTGCTTTGTATACATAGTTTAATTTACGTAATTGTCGATACTTGCCAATAACAATACGATACTTGTAATTATATATGTCGACATCAAATTAGCAATATGATATTTGTAAATATGTAAATAGGCCTAATGAAAATTAACATTCCAAGAGTTCGAATTATATATCTACTAGTATAACTCGAACAAAGTTTATATTTTTTGGGATTGCTATTACATATTGGACTAATGTATATATGTATATCAACAAATCATTTCAAATTTAATTCAAATTTGTATTATTCAACGAAAATTCTGTTATTTTGATGTATTATTGTTTTTGAAGTGAATTGTAAGCCCAAGAGGGCTGGGGGCTAGAATGTGAGCCCATTTCACGTAAATAAAGAATTTCTCTCTCTCTCTCTCTCTCATCATACCAGTCTGAAAAATAAAATTCAGAGCTAGTCCAACACCAAATGTTTTAGTGCGTTAACCATACACAAACTATCTGGATTTGATGCTGTTTATCACCATGATGTTGTTTATCATCAAAGGATTCTTCCATAAACCATCTTAAGGTGGCTCGATACTCGTGAACTTTCCAAGATAGGATTTCTTAATAACAGTTTAGAATGATCCAAAATATAGTTTATAGCAAGGATATGTAAACAAAAGTGGTCGCTACCAGCCTTTAAAAAAAAATATTTGGGGTTATGTATATTGACGAGATAGGATTTTTCATTTCTTTGTCATTTATTTCCCAAAATAGTTGGGAACAACATGATGATATAGACAAGCCTTCTTACCGCACTTCAAATTGATATAAACATTTATTTATATCACAAAGTCATTTTTGAGAAATTAGACCTGCTTTCCGAAAATCGCATGTAAAAATTTTCTGTTTTGAGTATCAAGTTGAATCTCTGGTTGTATATAGTACTCTTCATGGCGCATCTAATGCTCCAAACGAGAAGTCTCTAACCCCAATAGAAGTGGCGCAAATTGCAAACGAAGTGGCCGACGCAAGAAATTCTCAGAATTAAAAAAAGAGCTTGAAGCAGTGTCAGCACAGTGTAGTCCGGGAGCTGGCCTCTGAAAAATCTGGTTGACCTCATCTCATGAGGTCACCGCCTAAATTTGGTACCGTTTTAAAGGAAAAACTATGTAGTTTCTGACTGCATAGGTGAAATCCCTCAAATCAGGTGCAGAATTTTGTTAAATCAGTTTCCATGGCAACAAGTCAATTTGAAGTGGTATAGCTGAGATATATAACAAATGCCTTCTTAAATTAACAATTTCAGTAATATCTCATATCAAACTTCACAGAAAGTTGATGCAGGAAATTGGTGACCTCATAGTAAAGTAACCAATGCAACCCATCAACTTGGTTGCCATGGAGACCAAATATCGTAACAAAATTACACTATTCTGCTAAAACGTTGGCATATCTTTCCATACACAACAACCAATGATAAGAATTTGACAGTTCTGTTACATCTGTGTCAAAGCCACAAAACTGGGCTTTTCAAAAATGTGCTATATGGGCACATTCATTAAATACTTTTCGTGGAAAGTGTCGTTAAGCGACTGCATGTCAAAAATATACATAATTCTATTATAGGTGTTTTTCTCTATTTATGCAAATTAAGGGTTGCAAAACATTTGATTAATGGCTGTTTGGGAGTTTATAACATCATAAATGCATTTGTGCTACTAATAGTTTTTGTAACTTGACTGGTTGCCATGGAAACAACAGAAATAAACAAAATTTCGAATTTTCAGTTAAGATTGAGAAATGTAGTAGGCCTACTAGACCTTTCTTCAGGAGAAAAATAACAAAAAGTACATAGCTCCAGATAAAGGTCTTCACCTTAGATACGGATTATGATATGGCAACCAAGGGTCATAATTTTGTTTATCTGCATAGCAACTCTTTTAAGTGCTCTGCATTGTCTAAAAATTCACTCAAAAGTTCAAAATTTAATATCCCTTTTAATTTCGTCGCTGCAGACTATTTACCATCTTTCAAGCCATAACAAATACTCTATAATGTACATTTATCAACAATTCCCGTAAAAGTATCTTTCTTATTTGAATTTAAAAGTCATCAAATATTCATTCTGAAGCTGTCCGATTGAAGAAAATGGTTTAAAACCAAGCTTTGAATGACAATTAACTCTTTTCGTCTAAGCGGTTGCCCCCCATTCGTTATGTGCGTATTTTTTATTTATCATATAATTCCTTCACATTGTTATTGTGTTTGACCAAAGCATTTTATGACATTATGAAATAAATCTGTCGACGATGTCATGATCTGATCATAGACTGGGATCTGATCTATCGAATTGAAGAAAATATTGAAGAAAGAAGGCCAACTTGACTTGCCTGTTAATCAGCCTGTAGTTGTCCCATTGAACTCATTTAAAGACCTAATGAATTTATTAAGCCTGTAGTTTTTAAACCTTTAAATCATTTAGCAGTATAGTATAAAGTTTTCAAATATCCTCTCTGATACATCAACAGAGTGTACCTTTACAATCTTGACTTTACCAACATTTGCGGATATTATGCAGCACTGCATAGCTCGTCTCAGGAATGGAGCAACATCTTCTAGTTGGTATCAAAATGTTTGTAATTTAATTACCTTTAATCTAACAATGGCCTCTACATTCTCAAAAGTGATTTTGCATTTATGCAGAAACATATAAGTTAACTGAATAACAGAGGGTGATAGCCCAGACCCATGATGGGTAATTCCGTGTCATTTCATCAAATTTCAGAAAATTTTCCCACTCGACCGACTCGGAATGCCTTGAAATTTTACCAAAATAAAGGTTTCTTGTCTAAAAGTACAAATCCGAAGTAATAAAGTGATATCTTGAATAGTTTCTCTGAAAAAAATTCATGAAAAATTCAAGATTTTCCCTGAAATTGTCTAAGTCTAGAAATTTGAAGGCATGTAACTCAATCAGTGTAAAACCTAGAGACCTGCATTTAGGCAAGATGTTTTGAATGTAGCTCAGGTGTTATAATGCATTGTTTCAGCCACCTCAATGCATTTGCCCCCATTTCACAGGTTGTCGAAAAAATCAGAAAATTGCAGTTTATTCACATTTTTGTCCCTAAGTTTCTCAGTCAATATAACAAGTGGATATTCAATATCATGGTGGATGAATCTTTGATATGACTTCTGAACATTTGTACTATATCAAGCTAACCATAGAATTATTCTTGGAGATATATGATCTGAAAAACTGAAAATGTTTAAAATTGTTCAACTTCTGACCAAATTTTACAAGGTATAGTAGCCTATATCAAAAAAATGAATACACCGATCTAAAGAACAACATCACATGTGTTCATGGAAAAAATTTCAAGTTGGTATCTGTTGGTGTTACACCCACATAGATTTTTAAAAATTAGTTGTTTGTATATCATTTGGGCATTATCTGAAGTTTAAAAAAATATGTACGAATAAATCTGCTTACTGTGCTATCTCTTAATGTATTCTGCAATAAGTAAAAGTTGTCTCTGTGCATTGTTGTGGATTGAATTATTTAATAATGTTCATATTTCAGCCTAATTGGTTTGTTGTTGTCTGAGTATAGAATGCACCTTCATCCAAATTCTGCTAAAATAATGGCGTTCTAGTTTTGCCCAGTGTTATCATGGCACATTTGGTACCCACCAAAAACCATTTATTTTGCCTATGCCAGACAATGCAGATTTAGCAATTGTACCAGCACATCATCCTCAGCTTTTGATGCAGTCTCTTAAGAAAACTCATAATTTCATTTCAAAAGAATTGGCGATTTTCATGAATTCATTAACTGATCTACTCTAGTCAACGCAAAACTGTTGTGGTTAATGTCGAAGATGGTGCGCATTTGATAATGCCAAAAGCAAGTCAAGATGTTTTCGCAATGCATCAGTGTCTTTGACAATATAACAATGTTTATTTCAGGAAGCTTCAAAACTTGTTTTCAGTGTGAAAAAATTATATCACACTGACATCAATATGTCTTTGATAGGATGCAGTGCAGTAGTGTGTATAAAAAACACCACAAGAATGTTTTTTATTGGCGAAAAATGTATCAATATGACAAATTTGCAAACTTGATACAAGCCATCTTCAAATTTTTTTGTAACAAAAGCACCAACAGATACCAACTTAAATTTTTTTCTATGAACACCTGGAATGTTGTTCTTTAGGTCGGTGTATTCATTTTTTTGATATAGGCTACTATACCTTGTAAAATTTGGTCAGAAGTTGAACAATTTTACACATTTTCAGTTTTTCAGATCATATATCTCCAAGGATACTTCTGTGGTAAGCTTGATATTGTATACATGTTTAGAAGTCATAGCAAAGATTCTGCAACCATGATATAAAATCTCCACTTGCTATATCGACTGAGAAATTTGGGGACAAAAATGTGAATAAACTGCAATTTTCTGATTTTTTCGACAACCTGTGAAATGGGGGCAAATGCATTGAGGTGGCTGAAACAATGCAATATAACACCTGGGCTACATTAAAAACATCTTGCCTAGTTGTAGGTCTCTAGGTTTTAAACTGATTGAGTTACATGCCTTCAAATTTCTGGACTTAGACAACTTCAGGAAAAATTTCGAATTTTTCATGAATTTTTTTCAGAGAAACTATTCAAGATATCACTGTATTACTTGGGATTTGTGCTTTTAGGCAAGAAACCTTCATTCTGGTAAAATTTCAAGGCATTCCGAGACGGTCGAGTGGGAGCCATTTGTTGAATTGACACGGAATTACCCCCATGCATCCTGCCTGTTTCTTTTTGATCGAATAGAACTTGGCTTTGATCTTGCTCACACTTTTGACTACACAAGCTTCCTGCATCGTATATTCCTGCATTGGCACTTACAAATTTACCATTAGTAGTAGTTTACTATGAGTGGTGGGGGGGGGGTAACCAAAACAACTATTAATCAACCATTCATTTATGATTAAATCATATTTGTCTAATGTCAGAAAAAGCTTACTGAAAAGATCCTTGATAAGATAGCAATAAAAACCTCAATATAGGCCTAATGTGGTGTAATGAGTGGAAATTTAAGTGTGTTTAGTGGGGGAATTTATCTTCACCTTTAAGGGGATTTAAATTTAAATTGTAAATTGCAATATATTTAACTCAATTAGCACTGAATTGAATGAAGAAATTCAATGTTATCCACCATGTGTGAATTTATTCCTTCATGCCTGGAGTACAACATTGTCTAATTTTTCGGTGTTAGAAAAGGCAAGAACAATAAAAGGTTCTCCTTGTGAATTAGACATGGAATTGCGAAATAGGTATAGTCCATTGGGATTCAAATCTTCTCTGTAAATATGGTCATTCTTATTAAAGCCTCTGGGCACCAAAACTTTCTTATTGGTGGAATTAGTCTTTTTATATCATTTAGGTTATGATAGCATGCGTCAGTGAGCCAAGAATCTACCAAAAGTTCCAGACTGATTACAAAATTAAGAGGATTTGGCAGTTAAGGACATGTTTCAACAAATGACGTGCTTCAACTAGCCTCAGTCTTCCCTATGTTTCATAGATTTGAAAAAATCAATTGAACTGGCTATAAAGTGGTACACAAAGGCAATCAAAATTGATGCCACAGGGCATGAAAGCTTCCTTCATGCTGACGAAAATGTACAAACTCTTGACTTTAAATTAAGAAGAAAGTCGGTGCTTTGACCTATCTTTAAATACTCAGGGAGTTAACTGATTACCATATGCTGAAGACTTTGATGTTCTCAGCCCCATGCAGAGGACTTCTCTCAATCCGGCCTCAGTGCTGCTTTAGCCATCCCATTATATAATCGAGGGTCCCATACCCTGACCAGGACTGTTGCTTTATCACTGCCTAACTTGGCCAAGGAGATGTATTATTTGTCAGATATCTCAGTGAATTTACTAGGCTTCTCCATCACCTTACAAGGAAAAGAACCCAGTATTTCCATAGAAGATATGGTTACTGTCATGAGGGGCTGGTGGTATTTTGCCAATCGGAGTAGAATCAGTCCAGCTACCGACATGCTGGTGTGTGTTGAAGATGGCTGCACCGAAGTCAGATTTTTTTCTGACACCTGGCTGACCTTAAAGCCCCTCAAATGCCAGGGCCAAGACTTATCCTACATGTAAGAATACTTCAAAACCTGTAGTCTTTGTCTACTACACACATTTTTCTATTTGTTTGACAAAAATTGCTGCTATTTCTAAAACGTCACTGCCACTGTTTGGATTGTTCAGCATATTTTCAACATAAGATGAAAATTAATTATTCACAAATAAAAATAAATAGTTAATGAATAGTAACTGTTGTAGATGTCGCCTCAAGTTAATCATGATTGAACTACAAGTTCAGTGAATATAATGGTGATTGCCACCAGACAATGCAGGAAAATACAGTTCCGCAGTTCTCATTGGGATGTCATTCGGATGAAACATTAAATTGGTGGCCTCCTGTATTACAGTCTGCACTAGGCTAGTAAAAAGATCCCTCACATGTTGTAAATGTGTTACATGTAGAGGACACACGCTGAGTCCTGTTTTCTCTTCCATCTCATCAATATACCCTCATTAACATTAGAACTGGTCTTATATGCCTGCACTTACCATATTTTGTTCAATGTGATCTGGCGCCATATTAAGGTCATGAATCTCATGATGTCATTGAGGTTACAGTTAACCATATATTTAAGGCTATATACCTTTGTACATGTACAAGTGTGAATATGAATCCAAATCATTTGAGATGTTTACAAAATATATGATGCAGACTTAATTATATTTACATTTTATAAAATTAACTAAAGGACAAAAATTGCAAAACAATATGATTCATAACTTGATTTTAAACCATTTCATATGGGAGGAAGCCTAAAATGCATTTTTTTTATTACCATAAAAATCAAATCAGAAAAAGACAAATGGGGAGATGTCAACATATAGATCTTTTCAATGGGTAGAGATTTATGTTTTGTCATGGCATGAAAAACAGAAGTCTAAATAATTTGGCAACCAAACTGGATTCTTCAGTTTGAACTTTTGGGTAAAACTTTTCTGGAACAAGGAGCAACTGAAGGGGTTGCTATGCAAATAAACAAAATTATGTCCCTTGGTAACCATGAAATTATGCATGTCTGATGTGTAGATGTTCATTTGAAATATATACTTCTGTTAATTCACTTTTTGAAGTACAATGTAGTCTTGGTACTTCTTAACCCATTCAGAGTTGGAACTGAAAACCAGGTTTCAGCCATTGGAAGCCAAGAGGTCTAACTACCAAACTATCACCGTTGATCCTCCTTCTGTTGCTGCTGCTAAAAGCTATTTAAATATCTTTTTTTGAAAATCTGAAAATATTTTCCAATCTGAAGATAGACATTACCACACACAGCAGAATAAAAAAAAGCATTATTTTTAAAAGGCTATTTCTTGCAGATTTCTTCCATAATTTAGTCTTTTTGCAATAAAAAGGAAGCATACTTTCAAAAAATGCAGTTTTCAAATGACTCCATTTTATCTACATGAGTTTTTAGCGATGAAATTTCAAAATTGACGCTTTCAGAGGAAAATTATTTGTGAAGAGGAAAATATAAGCACTCAGTTGCTCAAAGTGTGATTTTGGACATTTGGTTATGATACTCAAACCGTCATTATTAAGAATCTCTCATTCTTGTGGTTACCATGGCAACTAAAATTAAAAATATTTATTCCAAGATATAAAATAAGATCAGTAAAGGTAAAATTTGGAATGACAATATGATTGACAAGCACAGAATGGGCTACAAATACTAAGGTTTTTACTCTTTTGTTTGATAAAAACTATTTAGCTTGGAAATGGTGAATATGCCTTATATGGCAATGTGTTAACAGTCTATTTTTTTCATGTGAGGTCTGGAGACAAGGAAATATACATCTGATAATGATTTGTGGTGGCAGATGGATGTTGCCTTTGACTGGAAGGAGATATTTGGGGCTACAGCATTCTACTTGGGAAAATAAATGCACACATATTCAAATTTGTTTACTCATATTTCTGTTACCATGGCAACAGTGCATTCAAATATTATATTTTTTGAAACAGCCTTTCCCTGACTTTCATTTCATACATAACATACAAATCATATGATATTTTTCGTTTTTCCAGGTGAACTGATCAAAGTCAAGTCTGATGAAATCTAACGTAAAGCACACATATTCCCTTATATGGCAATATGCTAAATACCTAATTTGCATAACTCTGCATATTTTTGATAAAGCTTCCTTAGTGGATTGCAATCATAGGATTAGTTTGATTCCAGGCAATAAATTGATCAAAAAATATTGACAAATTACGATTTATTGATTTTCCATTTTTTTTATGTGGTTGCCATGGAAACCCTTTGATTACAAACTTATGCACCTGATTCCAAACATTTCACCAAAGGATCTATATACCCCAAGGTCTTGGCTTTCCAACGGTACCAAGAAATCATGGTGACCCCATGAGATGAGGTAAATCGAAAACTAAGCCACTTTTTGGAGGTCAGCTCCCGGACTAGTGGTGACGTTATGACAGATAGGGCCTGCCTGGCTGCGCGTCAATGTGCGCTAACAACCACTTGGCACGAGTAGCGAGCCACCTTAATTAGGAGTCATTAACCTAGTTGACTTAGGGTACAGCTAGTATACTTAATATACAATGTATACATGTGATAGACAAGACAGTATTTAGAAATTTACTTACATCAAGATGACAATATTGATCTCCACTTGACCTCCATGTGTGACCTCAGCATGCTGCATGTGACAAACAAATACCTCAAGAGGGGGTTAAAGGTTATTTATCCCCTCAGGTCATTGACCTCTGGTGTGTTCTGTTACATGAAAAATGCACCTTCTTACATGTAGAAATTATCTTTTCTGAGTATTAATCCATTAATATGTTATGTTATAATTTTAGGAACATGTCAAGAAGAATACATATAGTAAGACAGTTATCTATGTCATATTTATTCATATTTACTGACCACAGTGTCCTTGAACAAAGTTTAGGGTTAAAAAAAATGTACAAAGAATCTGTCAATGCATCATTGTAGTACGTGATCTTAGCTTCGATTTGATGTAAAGATCAAAAAAATCTGTTGGGAAAATTTTGAGAAAATTGAAATGTAAAATTTTTGGTTTTTCACACCCTTGTTTCATGCAAAATATGTTATATATATATCAAATGGCAGTTCAGTGATACTGAAACATCATAATTTATATAGTTATACATTAGGCTACTCAATCAGATAAAACAAATTAGAGAAAAGCCTTTATTTTTAATTTTCACATAATTTCCAATAGTAAGGGGTGTTGCAAACTCACCAAATTTTATAATGCGTTTAAATCATATATAGACATGACCATTTCGGCTTTATTATTTCTTGAACTAAGGAAAGGCGGCAAATGAACCACCAGCATGTCAGAAAATAAATTGTTAACTTCATTAGTGGTGTAAAGTGAGATTTTTACCATTTCACCAGTTGATGTTTTTAAAAAGAGATTCACAAAACATCTGTGAAGTTATCAGACAATAAACAGCAGACACCTGTATTAATACCTACTGCTGGGATCTGATATTTGTGTCTTCACCATAGCTTTGCATGTAAGTTGTATCTGATTCTTAAAGGAAATTATATATTTTGATAAAATTATTTTCTCCAATCAATACAAAAAACTATTTGTGTGGGCTAATGAACATATAAGATGGCCAATTCCGAGTTTTATTACAGTGTCTTTATCCATATTGAAATTTAGGTAGCAATTTGCGATCTTCTGGAGGATTTTAAGTGCTTTGTTTACCTGTTTTTGTCAATTACTAAGATCATTTCTTGGAATTTAGTGGTTGCAGACTTCCAGGATTCCGTTGTTTAGTAGTATCATGTCTTTGTGCAATCAACATATTATTAAACTATAAGTCAACAAATTCTGTTCTATAATGACATAGTTAATATATGTTATCTCTAAACTTTCCAAACAAAATAAAGAGTTATCAGCATTTAAAACAAGTTAACACCAGAAGTTGTGAAACAATTAATTATTGGTGAAATTACTTATTTTTCTTTCATGGTCAGAATGACAACACTCAAAAATGCATCTTATACATATTTTCTTGCCAAATCATTGCATAAGTGATATAATATCTACATAGAAAGTACTAATTTGAGAGTTATGCACAACTGAAGAAAATCTGTAACATACCTTTGGAAATAAAGTCCCTGAACTAAAATATTGTATTTAAGGAAAGGACAACTGAGACAATCATTTTTCTTCAGATTGGGACTAGAGGTTTTGACATTAATATGGAGAGATGCACTCTGAAAGTGTTGCTACATATGTCTCGGAACATGGGTATAAAAATGCTATAAAATATCTAAATATATCTTATTTTTGACTATATTGCTGCAGTGTTTAGCTACTTAACTTAAGCACTCAATGAATTAGTAAGCCTATGCAGGTTCAGTTGATTAGATGTTTTAGAAATGTGCTATTAGAATGCAAGATGTAGTGTAGCAAGTTTGCAACACTTTCTGAATATATTCCTTTAAATCAACTTAATCATAATTCTGAATTTGTTCAACTGTTGATATGAGCACCAAGGTGGTCAAAGAAAGCATTTCTACGTTAAACTCTTTTCATAAGATCGTTTTCAAAATTCTATAATGGATATTTTGCATGGAACAAGGGTGTGAAAAACCAAAAATTTTAAATTTCGATTTTCTCAAAATTTTCCCAACAGATTTTTTTGATCTTTACATCAAATCGAAGCTGAGACCACGTGCTCTAATGCTGCATTGACAGATTTTTTGTACATTTTTTTAAACCCTAAACTTTGTTCAAGGACACTGTGTGACAAATGTGTAACAAATGTTTATCTTACAGCCTTTTTTGTCACATAAATGCATTCACTGGCCCTGAAAATGTATATTTAGACACCAAGATCATGATTGTAGGTAAATTAGAAGTCAGCACATAGCAAAAAACGAATTTTGGCGAGCGGCCATTTTGAAATCCAAAATGGCCACCATAACCAATTGGGGGAAGGTGGTTCCTACCACAAATTGAAAGAAGACATACATGGCAGTCTGTAAAAAAAATGTGGTGCTTTTGTCGACATCCATTTGCTTAGCTGCCTGACTAAAAGGTCATATGACAATTCCTGCTTACATATCAGTGTTATCACATTATTTTTCATATTTAGTTCGATCCTTCTAGTCCCGACTCTGAACAAAGAATGGGACTAATGTTTTCATTTGCATGTGTCTGTCTGTCCATCTAGCTGTCTGTATGTCAGCAAGACACAGAAAAATCAGAGGATGGTTTCTCATGATTTGTTCATGAAACTGGGTTGGCTCCTTTCAGTGGCCCCATTGAAGAACTGATTCATTCTAGGTGAAAATTCAAGCAGCACAAACAGTGTGATGGCTGAAAACATTATTACACTCATGCAGAAAACCCTCTCACCTGCCTGACTGGTCACTATACAGTTCTATAAATGACACTCGCAATAACACTATTGTTTGTGGGCAAATTAATCTATCATGGTTATTCAAAGCAATGCTATAGACAAGATGATTGAGGCATACAAAAATATTCCTTCCCCCCTTTTTCTCTTAGCACTTTAATGTACAACCTTGTTTTCAATGAATTTTTTCTCCTTGCTAATTTCAATTAGTGCAATTGTCACTATAACAAGAAGGAACATCAATGCGATAATCCAGGAAACAGCTGGAGGATCTCAATACCAGATTACATCAATTAATTCCCATTGCCACCTCATTCGATGTCACCGCATGTCTTAACCTTGCAGGTGATTAAGATCTAGATGCTGTGGAACCTTCAAACTTTAGGAGGCCACACTGGCATTGTGTTGAAGGCAGAGTCATTAGTGAATTCATAATTGCTTTCCAAAGTTACCTAGTGATGCATGCAAAATATCACTGCCTATAACTTCAAGCCTGGATCAGCACCGTCCAGTAAATTTGAATGGATACATCTTTTTTACCCTCGTCAATGAATATTGCCGTCGGGTATTGTAGTTAGTATGGCAAATTTTTGTCCGTCCGGCGGGCGGGTGGGCGGGCGGGCGGCGTCACACAATGTGTATTGGCCTCTGTGCCAAAACTATTACACCTATATATATGAAATTTGACACATGAATGGGTCTTATAGTGTTAATGTGCCTTCTGGAGTTCATATTTATGTAATGACTACAGTTTTTGTTAAATATTGAAAATTCGGAAAAATTAATTTTTTTTGTTTCCGGACCAGAACTCGGATACCTATGGGTATGAAAATCTACCATAACATGTATTAAATACCCTAGTTGTGCCTTTTGTGGGTCTGAATGCTGTAACTAAAATAGATTTCAAAGAATGAACCAAAAATGTGAAAAAAAATTTTTTTTTCAACCCTCTGCAATTCCCTCAATTTTGGAGTTAGACATTTGAAATTTAGAATTTAGTTGTCTAAAATATAGCTCTCTTAATTGCTGGAATCATTTAGAGGGTCCACCTTACAAATTTTGCATAAAAACCAAAATACTGGAAAAATGTGTAATTTTTTACATTTTTCTTGAATTTTGGTCTCCAACACCAAAACAGTAATAACTATATTGGTAAAAACCAAAATGTATTATAGTTAAACCTATCAAGAAGGAACGTTCATGGCCATTATGTAGTTGACGCAATATTTTAGGCCGACAAAACAAGTTTAAAATTCACAAAAATTTGCAAATATCAACTTCCTGGCCATTTCGTCTCTAATAAAGTCATGCCATGCTCTTGAATATGAACATAATTAATAAACATGAATGAAATAAATGGTTTTCATTCATATATATGGTACATCATCATATGTTTGAACGTAAAAAGACAGAAATTGCTAAAAATAGGCAAAAACTATAGACCTTTGAATTGTCGCATTTCAGTCAATTTTGGATCTTGATTACTAAAAGTGCCATACAATGTGCCCCAAGTATAATTTTTTTAAAAATTATGTGCATGTAGTTTATGCACCTTTTAGGCCAACAGAAGAAGTTTAAAATTCACAAAATATGAAAATATCAACTTCCTAACCTTTTCGTTTCTAATAAAGTCATGCAATGCTTTTGAATATGAACAAATTGAATAAACATGAAAGAAACACACAATTTTCATGCATATATCTGTTATATCATTAGATTTTTGAACATGAATAGACATAACTTGCTAAAAATAGGCAAACAACACTAACTGTAGACCTTTGAATTGTCACATTTCAGTCAATTTTGGATCTTGGTTACTCAAAGTGCCATACAATGTGCCCAAAGTATAATTTTTTCATCACATTCTTCCTCAGAATTTATGTGGTATACAAATATGCTTTATGCACATACAATGTAGTTCTGACTCAGGGGGCCTTACCATTCTAAACTTTTGACAAGAAATCTCAAAACCCCCTTTTGCACAATTCTAACCTCAGTGATGTAAATTAAAGGAAAGAAATTAAATTAATGTCAGCCTGCTTTTATAAATTCATAATATTGCATAAAACTAAATGTGATCAAATAATGATTGCAGAAATGATTCCACTAAATACAAGGTTATTTATAAATTTACTTGGCATGCAACAAAACCTTAATTCTAAGAATTTCAATATTTCATTTTATATCCAAGGATATTTAAAGTTGGATAAATCTGAATTTTAATTAATGACAAAACTCAACACAAGCATATTTTAGCACCTTGAAGACAATAAGTGTCACTGCTTTGTTGGGGAACAGGGTGCAGCTTTTGTTGAATGGACATTATGTAACATGATGTCACTAATCCTCCCCAATGACCAAACCCAAGAACAAAGGGGAGAGTACAGAAGCAGTTAAATAGCACCCCTATATTTCTAACAAAATTCCCTTTTTTCTTAGAAATATGTCCAAACTGCATTGATAGCCTTAGTTTTTTTATCTTAAACATTATAATGAAATTTCCTATTTTTAAATAAGAAATACAGGCCAAGTAGAAGTTGAGATATGACTTTTTATATCCCATGCAGGCTTTTTTTTTGCCTTTTCAGCTTTTTTCTTACTAATACAGCCAAGTTTGGATAGCATTCAACCTTTTTGGTGTTAAGTAGTAAATGTATTAGTCTTATTAAAAAGCATCTGTAGGCCACACATTGTTTTTAGTTTAATATCTAAAATAGATGGATTGGATAGATAGAAAACCTATCTATTATTTCTGTTTTTAGGCAGGCCTTTATTCTATTCATAATTTATGATAAGATGAGAAAGGTAGGATAGGTAGATAGATAGATAGACAGATAGACAGATAGATAGATAGATAGATAGATAGATAGATAGATAGATAGATAGATAGATAGATAGATAGATAGATTGATAGACTGATAGATTGATAGATTGATTGATTGATACATAGATGGCCAGATAGATAGATTAGATGTTTTAGATTAGGTGTTTAAATGACTGAAGATTGCTTTACTGATTGGACTGATCGAATGAATGAATGATTAATTGTTTGACTGATAGATCCACTGTGAATTTATCCCAGCAAATAGATTTTCATGTTGCACTATTGATTAGTTTTTAGATAGATAGATAGATAGATAGATAGATAGATAGATAGATAGATAGATAGACAGATAGATAGATAGATAGATAGATAGATAGATGGGTAGATGGGTAGATGGGTAGATAGATATTGATTGATTGATTGATTGATTGATTGATTGTTTGATCATGTATAATTATGTAATCTAATACATCCACAGAATCATGGATGGATGGATGATTGGGCGGCGTCACACAATGTGTATTGGCCTCTGTGCCAAAACTATTACACCTATATATATGAAATTTGACACATGAATGGGTCTTATAGTGTTAATGTGCCTTCTGGAGTTCATATTTATGTAATGACTACAGTTTTTGTTAAATATTGAAAATTCGGAAAAATTAATTTTTTTCGTTTCCGGACCAGAACTCGGATACCTATGGGTATGAAAATCTACCAAAACATGTATTAAATACCCTAGTTGTGCCTTTTGTGGGTCTGAATGCTGTAACTAAAATAGATTTCAAAGAATGAACCAAAAATGTGAAAAAAAAAAATTTTTTTCAACCCTCTGCAATTCCCTCAATTTTGGAGTTAGACATTTGAAATTTAGAATTTAGTTGTCTAAAATATAGCTCTCTTAATTGCTGGAATCATTTAGAGGGTCCACCTTACAAATTTTGCATAAAAACCAAAATACTGGAAAAATGTGTAATTTTTTACATTTTTCTTGAATTTTGGTCTCCAACACCAAAACAGTAATAACTATATTGGTAAAAACCAAAATGTATTATAGTTAAACCTATCAAGAAGGAACGTTCATGGCCATTATGTAGTTGACGCAATATTTTAGGCCGACAAAACAAGTTTAAAATTCACAAAAATTTGCAAATATCAACTTCCTGGCCATTTCGTCTCTAATAAAGTCATGCCATGCTCTTGAATATGAACATAATTAATAAACATGAATGAAATAAATGGTTTTCATTCATATATATGGTACATCATCATATGTTTGAACGTAAAAAGACAGAAATTGCTAAAAATAGGCAAAAACTATAGACCTTTGAATTGTCGCATTTCAGTCAATTTTGGATCTTGATTACTAAAAGTGCCATACAATGTGCCCCAAGTATAATTTTTTTAAAAATTATGTGCATGTAGTTTATGCACCTTTTAGGCCAACAGAAGAAGTTTAAAATTCACAAAATATGAAAATATCAACTTCCTAACCTTTTCGTTTCTAATAAAGTCATGCAATGCTTTTGAATATGAACAAATTGAATAAACATGAAAGAAACACACAATTTTCATGCATATATCTGTTATATCATTAGATTTTTGAACATGAATAGACATAACTTGCTAAAAATAGGCAAACAACACTTACTGTAGACCTTTGAATTGTCACATTTCAGTCAATTTTGGATCTTGGTTACTCAAAGTGCCATACAATGTGCCCAAAGTATAATTTTTTCATCACATTCTTCCTCAGAATTTATGTGGTATACAAATATGCTTTATGCACATACAATGTAGTTCTGACTCAGGGGGCCTTACCATTCTAAACTTTTGACAAGAAATCTCAAAACCCCCTTTTGCACAATTCTAACCTCAGTGATGTAAATTAAAGGAAAGAAATTAAATTAATGTCAGCCTGCTTTTATAAATTCATAATATTGCATAAAACTAAATGTGATCAAATAATGATTGCAGAAATGATTCCACTAAATACAAGGTTATTTATAAATTTACTTGGCATGCAACAAAACCTTAATTCTAAGAATTTCAATATTTCATTTTATATCCAAGGATATTTAAAGTTGGATAAATCTGAATTTTAATTAATGACAAAACTCAACACAAGCATATTTTAGCACCTTGAAGACAATAAGTGTCACTGCTTTGTTGGGGAACAGGGTGCAGCTTTTGTTGAATGGACATTATGTAACATGATGTCACTAATCCTCCCCAATGACCAAACCCAAGAACAAAGGGGAGAGTACAGAAGCAGTTAAATAGCACCCCTATATTTCTAACAAAATTCCCTTTTTTCTTAGAAATATGTCCAAACTGCATTGATAGCCTTAGTTTTTTTATCTTAAACATTATAATGAAATTTCCTATTTTTAAATAAGAAATACAGGCCAAGTAGAAGTTGAGATATGACTTTTTATATCCCATGCAGGCTTTTTTTTTGCCTTTTCAGCTTTTTTCTTACTAATACAGCCAAGTTTGGATAGCATTCAACCTTTTTGGTGTTAAGTAGTAAATGTATTAGTCTTATTAAAAAGCATCTGTAGGCCACACATTGTTTTTAGTTTAATATCTAAAATAGATGGATTGGATAGATAGAAAACCTATCTATTATTTCTGTTTTTAGGCAGGCCTTTATTCTATTCATAATTTATGATAAGATGAGAAAGGTAGGATAGGTAGATAGATAGATAGACAGATAGACAGATAGATAGATAGATAGATAGATAGATAGATAGATAGATAGATAGATAGATAGATAGATAGATAGATAGATTGATAGACTGATAGATTGATAGATTGATTGATTGATACATAGATGGCCAGATAGATAGATTAGATGTTTTAGATTAGGTGTTTAAATGACTGAAGATTGCTTTACTGATTGGACTGATCGAATGAATGAATGATTAATTGTTTGACTGATAGATCCACTGTGAATTTATCCCAGCAAATAGATTTTCATGTTGCACTATTGATTAGTTTTTAGATAGATAGATAGATAGATAGATAGATAGATATATAGATAGACAGATAGATAGATAGATAGATAGATAGATAGATGGGTAGATGGGTAGATGGGTAGATAGATATTGATTGATTGATTGATTGATTGATTGATTGTTTGATCATGTATAATTATGTAATCTAATACATCCACAGAATCATGGATGGATGGATGATTGGGACTTTACCTCCTGTATTTATGCACTTGATAGGCTAATTAGGACGGGAGGAGGACATAGCAATGAGGTGACCCTTATATTTCATTGCAACATCTCTTTTCAGTACCTTGACTCTGTTGAATGCTAAGGCTGGGAATTTGTCAAAATTAAATAAATAAAACATCATATAAAATAGAGAAACGGACATTTCATTGATCTAAAAACACTTTCCGTCAGCCAGAAAGAGTGAGGAAGCTTGAGAGAGTTGGGCCACTTTGTACGTTCTTGCACCTCCAGCTGACCATTATGATTATACAAACATGCTTGATATATCCTCAGTACAATATATCCTCCTTTCGCTATAAACTGTTCTCTCTTTATTCTACCTGTCTTGCTAATATTTTCAAAATCAATATTTGTTATGGCCAATATATCAAGTCAGAAATTTCAGGGCCAGCCTGAGACATATTCTACTTGTTTTTCCATGCAGGCAGCACCTCAGCAGAAAATTGAAAACGTGAAGAGAGACTGCAAAATCCAATATTAAATTTTCGTTTGGGTCAAAAATTGTTTCTTTTCTTTGATTGTGTCAGTCGACAAATACCACCCACATATTCCTTTAATGCCATTATTATGGATCTGGACTAATTGCCTTAGATGACAACATATTACCTTAAGATTGTCCCTGGCCTGAAATTGCTCCAGGAAATTAAATGATTTGAAATGACCTGTTGCCACTCCTTTTATGTGGCTTTAAAAGATTGTTTATTTCACTTTGCAGGAATAATTAGGTGCCATTAATCGATTATTTCGGCAAAATGAACTGCCAGCCCAAAGAAATTAATGGATATCTGGTTTGGCAGGGCATTTTTTAAAATAAGAATCCAAGAACCCAAAAGCCATTTAGTGTAATAGTGCGGCAGATTTTCCGCAAAAACAGAGAAGGAGTTATAAAAATATCTCCAAAAAAGGGTTTAGCAGACATGCAGACGTCTGTACTTGAATTATTTTGCCTGTAGCAGACGTCTGGCTCCATTAATAATTAGCCTGTAACAGACCATCTGGATTGTAAATGCAGATGGTCTGTATAATTAGTTACAGACATCTGGAACAGACAGATTTTCAAGTGCTACCAGACATCTGGTAATGTCAAATAAAGGCCACTTACAGACAGTCTGTATCACAAACAAATTCAGAACTTGCTGACATTAACAAGATGTATGGTTATTTACATAAATATCATTGTTGTCTGTATCTGGCATTTTTTCAGATTAACCAGACGTCTGTATCATTCATTTTTCCAGTTTAACCAGACGTGTGCATCTGGTAATTTTCAGTAACCGCGTCATTATATCATCTATTCAGTAGGAACCAGATGTATGTAAGAGCAGTATATCTTAATTTTGCAGACGTCTGTAAAATGCCTAAAAGACAAATATAGTGAGTGTGGAACATGCTCTGCTGTCTGTGAAATGCAAAAAAGAGTAAGAACCAGACGTCTGTAATAGCGCTTTAAAATCTCAACTGTGCAGACGTCTGAAAAATTGCTAAAGCTGTAAAATGCAAACGTCTGTAAGGGAAGTAATTCTGAGCTTAGCAGACGTCTGTAGAGAGCAATAAATGAGGGCTTCCAGATGTCTGTAGTGATTATATTAAGGCAAATGCAGACGGCATGTCTGCTATCCTTAAAAAATGCCATGTTTTACATATGAGAAACCCTGCACATTTTGATAAAGCTATGGAATTTGGTACATAGATACTCTAGGTCATGAAGCTTAAGGTGACTCAAGTATGGTAGTTTGATCACTCAGACTTTTCTAAAATTTTGCACCAGCACTCTATGGGATCTGTACATTCCAAAAATGAAAAACAAAAATATTTCACCGACTGGTTTGGTTGCCATGGTAATGGCATGTTTAGCCTGATGACTGCTCAGAAGTCATAAATTGAGTTTTTGGTAATGTGCCTCATTATAAAGCACTACATGATTTACTCACACAAAAACATCAGAAATGTCTTTTTATGGATGTACACTAATACATTTGCCTTAAACTGGAAGAAAAAGGTTAAAATACTTTTTACTGTAAGTCATCAAAGTGCAGCAACACTCTAATAAATTGCAGATTTTGCATGCGTCAATTTTGCCAGTAATCAAATTTTAAGAAAACGATAATATAGATTTTTTTGAAAATTTGTGTACATCATAAATCATAAACAAGTTACATTCAAACAAATGGCAAAAAATTAAAAAAATTCACTGAGTCGTTTTCTTACTGCAGTACAATGACTGTGCCAATGTCAATTTTTAAAAGAAATAAAGACAATTTTAGACACAGTTTACTGAATTAAACCTTGAAAATTGTTGGATGAAGCTGGGAAGCTGACACTTTGAAGTTGCATAGAATAGATGTTACTGCATTAAAAAAAAAATTATGCTTCTAGCTGCATTAGATCTAATTTAAATGGTAGTTTACTAGCAGTTGTGCTGTCAGAAACAAAATGTAGAAAATGGTGACGTCACAACTTTTTCAGGGCCTGAAGCAATCGTGATGCTATGTTGCTAGGCAACCAGGTTGCTCAGAAGTATGTGCAGTGTACCACTATCATTGATGTGACACTATCAACTTTGCAAATGAAAACATGAATGCTATGTTTAAACTATTGGTTTTGATGTATGCTGACGACACTATTATCATGTCAGACACCAAAGAAGGGTTACAAAAAGCATTGGTAGCCATGGAAAAATACTGTGAATTATGGAAACTAGATATTAACAGTGAGAAAACAAAAATAGCTGTTTCCGGTAAAAGAAAAAGTCGAAACGATTCCTTCGATTTTACCTACAAAGGTGAAAAATTACAAATAGTTGATCACTTCAAATATCTAGGTATTACTATGGAGTACAACGGAAATTTTTAATTTGCTATTGATGAGCTGCTAACGCAGGCCAGAAGAGCCATGTTTGCGCTGATAAGTAAATGCAGAAGGCTTTCATTGCCTGTTGATTTACAATTAGCTTTATTTGACAACACGGTAGTGTCTATATTATTATATGGATGCGAAGTGTGGGGGATTGAAAAGTGTACTGATAAGATTGAGTTATTTCACAAGAAATATCTCAAGTATATTCTTGGAGTTAAAATTAGTACATGTGATGAAATGATATTGGTGAATTAGGTCGCCTTCCATTACAAATTACAATTAAGCTCCGAATACTCAGTTATTGGAGCCGGTTGTTACACGGAAAGAGTAGCAAACTTAGTAGAACTATGTATGATTGTCTATTTGGTCAACTTAATGATAACACAAACTCTTTTAAATCGAGTTGGTTGTGTTACGTACGAAATACACTGATTGAATGTGGATTACCCTATGTTTGGGAATCGCAAATTTCACCAGATACAAATAACTTAAAAGCTTACGCCAAAGATGTTTGAATGACTTGTAAAAATGGAGTTTGAATGACTTGTAAAAATGGAGTTCAAATCTTGAACAGAAAAGTTCATGTGATGTATATAAGAAATATAAAACAAAGTTTCAGCTGGAGAAATATTTGGTTAATTTAAATTCACCCAGACAACAATATGCTTTATGCAAATTTAGGTGTAACAATATGAAAATATCTGTTGTTAGAGGTCGAATGTTAAATATACCTAGAGGGGAGAGATATTGCCATCTTTGTAATAATAACCTTCTTGGAGATGAATTTCATGTTGTTTTAGAATGTTCTCATCCTGTTTTTGTAAGATTTAGAAATTTGTATATACCTTATTTTTATCATAACAGACCTTCTATGTTCAAATTTTTAAACTTGATGAAATGTACCAATGATCATACAATCAACAACTTATCTGTTTATTTATCAAAAGTGGCTAAATATTTTCCTTGGCCGTTTAATATCAGTATTATTCAATTTTATATATTGAAATTTGTATCTCAATTACTGGTCTTATTTAATTTGGCTTAAAACCTGATTCTGTTATTGTTATATTATACTTGGTACTCCATAACATGTATATGTTCTGAGCAGAAATAAAACTTGTCAAACTTGTCAAACCACGCGTGAGTCACCTTAAGTAAAGCGTTGTGGGCATTCTGGAGAATACTTCTGGTTGCCATTGCAACCATTTTTGGTCAAGAATATCAGAATTTCAAGAATTCATATTTTATGATATATCTTAACCAGATTTATATGCTGATTTCAACTGAGCTACCAAAAACATTTTCATTTGCACAAACTTACTTTTTATCATTCGACCTTCCAGATCAACAGTTGTTGTCATGGTGATGAGAGGGTCAAAGCAAATTTTTCAAACTTTTTTCGTGTAACTTGATGTTCAATTCCACTCGATAGGGCAACAAATTGAGCTATTTCTTCAAACGAGCTATCATATGAGAGCTCAACTTCTCTACTTTAAGTGATGTGAAATGCAAACATAAGTAACCATGGTAACCTTACAAACAGAGGCATCACAATGTTAAAGTCATCTCAAGATATTGTTTTGAAAAAGTAATCATTTTATCAGGTAAAGCAGAGCTATGAGACCTAATTTAATTTTTGCGGTTTGACCTTTTAGGACTAAGGTCGTTGCCATAGTGATAAGAGTGGTCAAAGTGAAAATATTTGCATTTTAAAAATAATTTGGACTTTAATTTTCCACCAGAAAGGCATTAAATGATGGAATTCATAGGAACATGCTATCATGTGAAAGCCTTACTATTCTACTTTAACATTGTGTGAAATACAGACCACAGTGAGCTCGAACCAACTTGGAGTTTAAAAAATGCCTCAGCGTAACGATAGACACCGCTACGTAGCTGAAAATAAGACAAACAAGCAGATGTAAAAAACAAAAAAAATCTTTTGGAAACGCTATGAGTTGAATTACATTGAAAAACACACATTGTTTCACTAATAAAACGTGACATATCATTTTTGAACACTTGAATTCTTTCAGTTTTACAAATTTTGACGCATTCTAATGCAATTTCCCAACACTTTTTGAAATCTCTACATCCTCAGGCTTCATAAATCCATCAAAACAAGTATTTTTATTTGCCTGTGTTGACATTATTGAGCTATTTGGATTCAAAGGTTGACTTCTGAAGATTAAGTCAAATTTGATGATTACTGATCTACGATGCTCTAGTGTCCCTTTTACATGTGTATTGAATCTTTTTGCCCTTGAGACCTAGTCTTATATCAGCTTACCCATTTTGGAGCTTCTTATGGTTGTGGATAATTTAGTTCATTAAAAAATTCCCATGAATAGCAGGGTAGGCGAATCCGTCGCAAGAGTAACGCTCAGAATACTTTGTAGTGCCACCGAGAAATTTAAAGCTCCGTTTTAAATCTGGTTTGGCTTGTGATATTACAAAATCTGTGTAGTTTTGAAAAACAATCAAGTAATCAAGCTCTGCAGCTGGTTTCTAGTGGTAAAATACAAAGATTTCTTAAATGGGGTTTTGTCGCAAGCGTAACGCTATGAAAAATATTGATCATATTTTCATGGTTTTCTTGTAGGGAGTATAGCTAATATGTAAATGCCACAGCATGGAGCGAGCACTCGGAGAATCTACCCTAGACAAATCCCACTGAAAATTAATACTACCATAAATTTACGTCACAAGCGTCATATCCAATAAGTGTGCATGCAGGATCACTTCAATTATTCACCGGCAGTTCCTGAAGCGAGTAAGGAACCAACCAGACAATAGTTGGGGAGGGGGGGCTATGGCTTTTCCCCCAGGAACAAACTTTATTTTTCATGCGCAAAGCGTCAATGAACAATTTTTTTCTGAACAAACTTTCTTTTTTAGTGTCAATTGGGAAACAAACTTTTTTTTTTCACCAAAAAGCCATAACCCCGACCCCCTCCCACCCCCAAAGATCATGTGATCGGTCCCTAAGAATCTTCAAGGGAATCGCCATATAGGGCCGACTAGATGATCGTTGCTAAACTTTGTTAGTTAGTTTCCACCTGTAGCTGGGTTAACGTAATGTTAAAATCGCTCATTCGCATGAAAAAAATATTGTTTGTCGACGCTTTGCCTGCAAAAAGGAGTTTGTCCAGTGGATAAAATCCATAGCCCCCTATCCTAACTCCTGAATATGAAAAACTTTTATACGACTGATGGCTACATACATATTTTTTAATTATGACAGAATATAATTATACCAGCTTCAGAGTTGTAGTGTCACCATAGCAACCCCTGCCTTGAGCCTCATTCTGACTCACCCAGTGAACTCAAGGGTGTGGGATTTAATTGTTGGAGAATGCTAGGCGTAACTATGAAGGGCTTAAGTGCAATATCCATATCCGGAGAAAAGTTCCAATGTGACTTTCTACTCATTAAATCATTACGTCAAAGCGGTCTGTCACAACAGTTGTCAAGATGTACATCACATTGGGCTGCTGCACGCAAACAACAGTCACAACAAACAAACCAGTTATTGTTAGGGCCAACCAGACGATAGTTGGGAGGGGGGCGATGGCTTTTACACCCGGGACAAATTTTGTTGTTGTTCGCGAAGCGTCGACAAGCAATTTTTTTTTGCGCTCGGATGCACGACAAACTTTTTTTTTCAAAATTTTATGTAAAATTTTTAACATAACTGTTCCCTAGCTACAGATGGATACAAACTTTTATTTTTAATTTCATGTGCTGAACAAACTTTTTTTTTCAGTTTCAAGTGGGAAACAAACTTTTTTTTTTCATAAAAAGTCCATAGCCCCCCCCCCCCCCCACAAAGATCATTTGGTCGACTCCTTAGGCCTACACTCTGCAACCTTTTGGTGCGGATATTGGACTTGAACCACTATGAAGCTCCTCTGCCTCTAGTATCAATTTTCTCAAATAATCTCAGAAATTCAAAGATTATCCAAAAAAAATTTGTAAAATTATCTCAGAAATATCTGCAATAATCACACAATTTTTTGTGATTATTGCAGAAATTTTTGCAATTATTGGAATCTACATTATTTTAAAAATTCTACAATCATTGTAAATCATTTTCAAATACCCACAGGCCGAAGCTGAATAGTCTTGACCTTTTTTTTATCACTTAAAGATTAAGTATTGAAAATTAAGAATAGACCTTAGAGTTTGGCCGGTGAAATCTATCTAAATAAAAGTGTAACGCCAGTGGCATATTCGCCACTTGGGGTCCCACCTCCGACACCATCAAAATCACCCCATTTTCACCTCCGTCCCATTCATCATCCTCCATATGCATTAAAACATCAATACTAGCCAATCCATCTAACATACTCACCCATACCACCCAAATTTCTCCTTTAAAAACTCCCCTATTCAGCCCCCATTTCTCCATTATAGATCAGCCTCTGACTGTCCTCCGTTGTCCAAGGACTTCAACAACCCTGCCAATCCTCAGCCATCTAATGTTCACATCTCCTCCTTTTCCAAACATGCCCTTCTGATGAACTCACGTTTGAATCTATATCTGATGTCCTTTTCCCTTCGATTCAAATGTCCATGGATTCATAGAATCATCAATGCAACAACAACCATGCCCATCCCTTCGTAATCATACTTCCGGTCTGAGCACTTTGTTGTGATCCAGGAGGATCCAGCATTTCGCGCCGTTTTGTGTATTTCATTTTCTTCCATGATATTCAGCTTCTCATCTGCCTTCATTTGACAATTGCTGCTTTATTCAATTGATTGAATTGTGCACACGATGCAGCAGACAATAGTTTTGATTGGTGACACTTGAAACCATTGATGCATTGATGGCAATTAGCAATTAATGTGTCACTTTGTCAAATGTAATTAACCTTCACATCTATCCACAATGTAAAGACATTATTACGTTTTTATGTACAACTTGAATTCCTTTTTCATATTTATTGCTCTGTTCTTTTAATACACAGAACTTTATTTCACATTTATACATAGATACATAGATACATGGATAGATAGATACACAGATACATTGATAGATTATATAGATACAGACAGATAGTCCAGCCTGTCATCCACGCAGATGGTCATAATGTAGATATAGATAGATAGATGGATAGATAGATAGATCAGATCACATAGCTCGACACATAGAAAGGTCGATAGATAGACAGACAGACAGCTAGACAGATAGACAGACAAATAGATAGATAGACAGATAAATCGATAGATAGATAGATAGATAGATAGATAGACATATAGATAGATAGATAAATAGACACATATGTAGATAGATAGATGGATAGATAAATAGATAGATAGATAGAACACTTTGCCCTCTCTCACAGGGCTGTCATTTCGTGGACTTGGATCGAACACACATTTCCCTCATTTCCCACAGGGGCATACCATATATTGAACAATAGAAATTCCAATCTTCATTTCTGCCTTCAACTGTTCAACATCGGCCTGCAGTAATGTCGCATCATGTCCCGCCCATATCACTGTGTATCCCAGCCACAAAAAAAAGACAATTGCAGTCCTCCCCCTTTATTCCTTTATCACTGGGAAATTCTAGTAGCTATATAAAGATGAGAAAATTGGAATAAATTGTGCAGTGTGCTCCAATGTACCAAAAAAGTTTGTCAGCAAAAGAAGAACAGGCTAGGATTTAAAAAGAATTTGGTTATACAAAAGAATATTACATACACGTGTTGTTGGGCCATTCTACCATGTGCCAAAAGGAAAGGGTAGATTATTTCATGCAATTGAATCAAAAAAACAAATACCCAATTAACAGTAAAATAATTTTAGGCCTATATTATGTATATTTACAGATAAGGGGCAACAGTACAGAGGCATGACCTGATTATGCAATGTACTCATTATGTTTACAAAAAAAAAGTAATTTGGTTAGCAGAAAACCGCATCATTCTAGTACATCTGGTTGCTGAGATCCACCAGTTCTGTATTTGGTAGTGAGCTAACATCTGCTCAGGTATTTTCTTTATCATCAAGTTTAAGAAAGTCAGGTGATAATCCCAGTCACCTGCTACAAAGAGCCATGTCTGGGTTTTTGGAGCAACAGAAAGTGCAAACAAGAGGTCAGTCACCTGTGAAGCATGCAGGGGCCATACATGTGGCTTTGCCTTGGGCTGCTTGAGTTGGTGGGAGGAGTTAACAGGCAGGCCACAACCCTATAAACAATTTTATATTTCCAACATATTACCACAATGTTACAAATTACTCACTCGCGTATTATTTTAAATATTTTTTTAAGGACAAAATGTGGACACTTTCCCTTTGATAGTGATATTTTTTAAAATATTCTCTGTAATTTTCTTACATTATGCTGAAAACCTTAAAGAAAATATTATTTTCTAACATGTTGCCAACATTTGTGAAATGTGAAACTTACACCAATACCACTTTGCAGAAATATTATTTTCTAATATTTCCACAAGGTTTTGTCTAATATATGTATTCAATATTTTGCAGACATTCTCTTCAGGCCACAGTAACCTTATCACCACATTAGTGAAAAATATTGGCCCCAATTATTTGTTTTAAGCTTTCTCTGATATTATCACAATATTGTCAGAATGTTTTTGAAATATTTTAAATCATTATTAAAGGTAATATTAGTCAAGTATTAATAATGATATTTAAACAAGATTTGCATTGTTCTCTATGAAAGGCTGAATGAAACACACAAAAAATATTTCTTTAAATATTTATTTTATCACACAATCAATATTAAAACACAATGATCACAAATATCACAAATTGTGATCATACACATGTTATCTATAACTTTTGCATTCACAGTTAATAACCACATTACACATGGTATAGTCCAAAGTAATGATAATAAGCAGAGTCAATTTCATATCCCTTTGACTGCATTACCATGCACACAGTTTTCATAAAAACTTAGTCCACAGAATTATAGTAATCCATGAAAAGTGTTCAAGCCATACATAGTGTCCACAGATACTGATTGTAGCATTTGAAATCCAAACAGAGTCAGTCATATCGAGAGATTCAGCCTCACAGTTCTAAATGAACACAAAATACTTCTTGTACGTTATCCTCTTCTCAGCAAAATCATCTTTACCATTGTACCCCACTTGCACAACTCTGAAATAACAAGAAAATGATTAAGATTGATGTCACCAAATTCACTCTGGGTCTTATGTGATTCAGACTAATTCTAGAGGACTACAATGTGCATTTCTTCAAGAAACATTAGCATCAACAGAAAGCATTTAAAATAAATCATTTTTATTCCATATTTCTAGTGAACTAGAAATGTTGTAATTACATAAGTTTGAAAATTCTAATTCCTTTGCTATAGTGCAGTGACATACTTCATTGAATAAAGCAGAGCAAGTAATGCCTCTTTGCTTCTTTGCTTAGGGTATGCAACCACTAGATATCCACCGGGGGGGGAGGGGGGGGGGGGTATTTATGAAATTTAGTACCTCCCCATATTTGTATTTAGACTAAGCAATACATAATTGTGAAATCTGTCTTCGTATAAATTATTTATTCAAGGAAGGAATTCATTAAATTAATTCATTTTATCAAAAATCAAGCCTCTGCCACCATCTCAGTGGATATCTAATGATCGATTGCCCCTGAGATAGGAAATGTATGGGACAACTGATGGGATGAGATATTCTGTTTGGTGAGAATCTTCACCTTTAGCACTAGGTGGAGACACTGGTCCCTTTCAGCATAAAATTGCTCTCAACCCCATGTGGGCAGCACACTATCTGTACAGGTGGCACCACTAGTCATGCTCCAGCTTTCAGATGGGCCATGACAGCCTCATCAAAAAAGGGCACCACACAATTGCAGACAACAAGTACTAACAAAACAAAAACAGGCTCATATGGTAGAATATTCTACATATGTGTGCAAAATATTAATATAGGCCTATAATATATTATACACAACCTGTGATAGCCACATATTAATTTTTACAATAATAAATATATATCCAAGTGAACATATGATGTTATATCAAAGTAAACAGTAAAATTATCAACAGCAGCAAGAAATGTTAAAAACAACTTACATGTGGATTCTGTCAGTCCAATTTTGCCAGATGGAGTAAGTGTCTCATAATGGAGAGCTCAATGCACTGGCTGCCATGTCTTCTTACTCATGTGTTGTAAAGTGACCAACAAAGCAGGTTCTGGGATAGGTTTTGCTTACCTCTGCACTTTAAAAATTTGCTGTATATATTCAGTTGCTTATTTTTCCATCAATCACAACATTACACTATTGGATGAAAAGTAAATGCTTCATATTACGAAGAGCACTTCAATAATTAGGGGAAAAATGTGTATATTTAACCTATTCTAATAGTAATTTTACAGTGTCTGCTATAGATTAGCACACTTGTTTGGTAGATTCTTCATGCAGGTCAATTATCGCATGCATCAACTGATTGTGGACATCTGTTATCTGATAATCAGTAGCAGGACACCAGCAACTGAGCTTGAGGTCTTTCATTTTGACTTTGCATTAGTCTTATCTAAGAATATCCACTGGATATTCTTAGGCCTTATACTGTGTTCTTTGTATTTTTTACAAGTCTCAATATTTAAAATACTGACCTTAAACCTTATACTCCACACTTAACAATTTATCATTGCCAAAAAAGTCTTAAAAGTACAGCTATATTTCTAAGATAGCTAGTTGTGTGACATGGAAGTGCAATAAGGTTTAGATAGATAGATAGCTATGTAGATAGCTAGATAGATAAATAGATAGCTAGATTGATAGCTAGATAACTAGATAGCTAGATACTAGTAGATATATACATAGACAGACAGGTAGATAGATGGCCAGATAGATAGCTAGATAGCCTCCTTGATAGCTGCCTTGATAGATAGATAGATAGATAGATAGATAGATAGATAGATAGATAGATAGATAGATAGATAGATAGATAGATAGATAACTTTTTTAGTTGTTTATAAAAACAATGAAAAAATAATATTTACATTTTAAATACATTTTGCACCTATAATCATTTTTACACCTGTGATCACTTTTAAAAACAAGTGCAATGTAGGCCTACACACGAAAGTGTTATTCAGTGGCACAGCTCATTGGAAAATTGATCGATATATTAATTTCTCAAAAAAGATCAGTCTCTCCTGAACATTCAGATATTCAAGTTTTTATCATTTCCTTGTGTAAATATATATGTGCTGATATTATGTGGGATTCAAAATAGTGCATACAATATTGCACAAGATATTTTTAAATAAATCAAACCTTAGTACATGCAATGACAGTGCAAAACAGCTTCAAAACTGTTTTTGTTTTGCAAAAATACTGATGGCAAGTCAAGTGTTTTAATGGCATTTCAAGCCATTTCACCAACAAATCCTACACTTTTGAGTCTTCTTAATTTCAAAGTGGTCAAAGTTTGTTCTAAGTTTAAACTGTGAAGAACAGAGATTAAACAAAGGGCCTGACAAGCCTGCCTGTTGCAGTTTGCAATGGATGGATGGATGATTGGCGCTTTACATCCTGTATTTATGTACTTGGTAGGCTAATTAGGACAGGAGGGGGACACAGCAATTAGGCAAAGGATGATTGAAACAGCCATCCAACATAGGCCCAGTAGACCCAGCAAGAGTTGGATTCAAACCCTGGACCCAGCCATTGGCGGCCTAGCATGCTACCACCAGACCATACAAACAGCTAGGTCACTCCCCTCGCTGCTGTAGTTTGTAAGATAAGCAGAAAGATTAGCCTGAAAATCGTTTTTAATTTTAGAAATGAGTGAAGATGAACATGATGTAGTTCAATCATCCACTTTTTCCTATTCCTTGACTGCTGCTTCATCCTTTGCCTCATCAATGAGTCCCCATTTCATATAAATCAGTATATCCGTGTGCATGGATACTGGACCAAAAACACAATCATCCATCCCTCCCTACTCTGTCACCTCCTCCCTGCTCTGTCACCTCCTCGCTACTCCCTCTCTCCCTATTCCATATTTCCTCCTCCTCCCTTCCTCCTTTTTCCATATTTCCTTTGTTTTCAATGGTTCCCCCCTTTCCTATCTTTTTTCCTCCTTTTTTCTTCCTTCCTCCCTTTCTGTTTTTTTTAACAATAACTTTTTAACTAGTGATTCACATGTCTTTCCCAATTATTTGTAGGAACTGGTTCATAATTATTCTGCTTTTAAGCAAGATATCCTTGTGAATTTGGCATCAGATACCTGGAAAGACCCACTCACAGCAAGTCTTAATTTTGCCTTGTTTGGACTGTGACTTTCTTGGTTGAGTGTTGGAGTTTTTGTTGGTGAAACGGTTTTGCTGATTTAGACGTGTGTCTTGAAATATAATGACATTGCAAACATAGGCTTAATTTTGGGACCAGTCTAATACTGTGAACTCAAGACTTGAGACTAGTCTCAAATGTCGCACTTTTGGTGAAAACAGACCATTATTTTGCTGAATCTCAGGTGGAGCAGATCTAATAAGAGAAACAAAACATATTAAATTATAAACATTCTGAAGTGCTCAACGTTTAAAAAAGTATCTCAGAGTTGTTGTCTATCTATCTATCTATCTATCTATCTATCTATCTATCTATCTATCTATCTATCTATCTATCTATCTATCTATCTATCTATCTCTATATACATATATTATATACATGTATCTATCTATCTTTCTTTCTTTCTTTCTTCCTTTCTTTTTCTTTCTTTCTTTCTTTTGTTTTTTCTTTCTTTCTATTGATCTGTCTATCTGTCTAGCTATCTATCTGTCTGTCTATCTGGGAGGGTAAACTCAATCAGTTGAAAACACAGTCTTCCAATCGATTGGTCCAGAGTTCAATTCCTGCTCTGGATGGACGGCAGTTTCAGTCATCCTTAATTCTCTTCACTGCTGTGTCCTAGCTCCTGTCCCGATTAACATGCCAATATGGTACGTAAGTAGCCTACAGGGTGTAAAACCCAAATCATTCATTCATCAATCCATCCATTCATCCATCTCCTCCTTTTCTTTTTTCCTTCATCTTGTATTCTTTGCTTCTTTCCATTCTTCCATTGTGTTTTTCTCCTTCTTACTTTCCTTCTTTCCTTTAATTTGTTTTTCCTTCCATAATTTCTGCTTTTTCTTCTGGTCTGTTTCCACATTTCTTTCTCCCTTCCTTCATTATTTCTATGTGCCCGGCATTTTTTATATTCTTCTTGACTTTGTAGTTCTTTACAGTCTTCCTTGTTTTCTTAGGGGGGACTCGGGGAGGGTAGCTCAGTTGAATGCACACTGGGCAGCAAATTATTTACTGGATCAAAGGTTTGATTCCCGCTCTTCCTTGGTCAACTGGATTATGTTGGACAGCAGTTTCAATAATCCTTCAGCAGCCTTCAAAGCATTGCTACATCTTCCCTTTGTTCTTAATAGTCTATCAGGTGCATAAATACAAGATGCAAAGCCTCAATCATCCGTCCATGCTTGAGTTCTCACTCAGTTGAGCTGACCAAATTCAATGAATTTTGATATGAAACCTCCATCTAATCCTATATAATTGTAAAATAACTGATTTGCACGTAATTTTCACTTCAGGCAACAAAAGTAGAAATTGTGTAATCTCTTTGCTTGATATACAGATAGACAGATAGATAGGGGAAAAGACAATGACCATATTGACAGACAGATAGCCACTATAGATAGCTAGACATATCAACTTGATTTGACAAAATTATTGACTTAATGTCTGATTGAAGGGTTGGGAGGATTTGATTAAAAATTAGTTGGACAGATAAACAAACTGAATAATTAAGCAAACAATGGATTAACATATTGATTAATTTTCAAATTGCTTGATAGATAGATAGATAGATAGATAGATAGATAGATAGATAGATAGATAGATAGATAGATAGATAGATAGATAGATAGATAGATAGATAGATAGATAGATAGATAGATAGATACATCCATTCATACATACATACATACATACATACATACATACATACATACATACATACATACATACATACATACATACATTCATACATATACACATACATACATACATACATACATACTCGTAGTTAAACAGATAGACATATAGATAGCATATAGATAGACATATAGATAGACATATAAATAAACATATAGATAGATAGATAGATAGATAGATAGATAGATAGATAGATAGATAGATAGAAAGATAGATAGATAGACAGATAGACAGACAGATAGATAGATAGATAGATAGATAGATAGATAGATAGATAGACAGATAGATAGATAGATAGCAGATAGATATAAATACTACAACGAGACATATTGTTTGATTGATTGATCAGCTTCTTGGCAAAACACCTTTTGGAATTCAGACAAGTTTTACTGTTTGCAGTTAGTGCATATACAGTGTACAGTGCATGAGAAGGTGAATTTCTGGTGCAGGATTGGGAGGGTGTCAGGAGCACATGTGCAACCCTCACAATCAGCTTCATTTAGATACTGTATATAGTAAAAGAATCTCCTTATAGTGTGTGGACCTCATTAACCTATTTAAGATGGGTACAAGATAGCACCCTCCACATGTTATTGTTTACACCTGCCCAAGTAGACTGCAACAATATCAGTTAGAGCCATCACCCCAGGGACCAGCCTGATAATCTTAGAGGACCTTTTCACTAAGGCTATTTAATAAGCAAAATCATACTTATAATAGCAATAGCAAAATTATATTTAAGTCATATCTGTGTCCTACCAGCATAGTTTCATTTGATTCTAAGGAAATTCATTAAAACAATTAACTATACTTTCAAGGGTCTTGCTAAATCTTACAAAATAATACATGATAATCACTTTTTTTCTGTATACATGTAACATAGGGAACAACATTTTTCTTTTCAGAAGTCACTCAAGTTTAATAATTATATTAGGTTTAATAATTATATTAGGCTTATAAACTTATATCTGCACCTGGCTGCATGTAAAACATAATTATGATATAAACTAAAAGATATTTATTCAATGGAAAGATAAGACTTTTCTGTATGATATTTTAACAGCATTTATAAAACATGCACCAGGATGTATGTAATGCAAATGCATACTTATAGTATCAATTAAAAGATATTAATATGATCATGGATCTCTTCTAACTCTATGAAATGATGGATTGAAAATACATTTTCTGTGCGACAGTTAAACCTTGGGAAATAAGACATTTCCCAACGTTAAACAGCATGTTATAAAACACACATGTTAAAATTTTTATATCTGCACAAGGATGCATGCAATACATCTTTATGCCATAAATTAAAGATATTAATATATTGCCATACATGCATTTTCTGTTGGGCAAAAAAAAAAGTCATATAATCATGTTATGATGAAAACAGTTTCTATCTGACACATCTATGTTATTTTTTAGTTATCAGAAAACTTTTGTTTGGATGTTAGGACAGAATGCAATTTATCTTCAATCCTGACACAAGTTTTATGCAAACTCAAATCAAATCATTACCTTGGGCCTCTCAAAGTTCCTTCAATTTGATACTAAATTAACTAAAAATGCAAGTTTTTATGACATATGATTAAGAGAAAAACAATCATTTAACCCCATATGTAGGGCAATGGAAAACAAAGGCCTACTTGACTTTTCCAAAATCAATTCTGATGCTTTGGAGTGGATAGAGGATGGATGGATGGATGATGGGGCTTTATGTCCTGTATTTTTGCACTTGGTAGGCTAATTAGGACAGGAGGAGGACACAGCAATGAGGTGAAGGATGATTGAAACAGCCATCCAACATGGGCCCAGGTGACCCCTCAAGAGCTGGATTTGAACCCTGGAATCTAATTAATACACTTCTGTATTCTCCCAAAATGAGAAACAAAAGTAAATGATCCTTTTGCAAAATAATCATTGTTAATTCGATATTGTGACTAAGACCAGGGTTCTGGGATGTATAGGGATGGTATTGGAGATGGATTGTTGCTCACCCTCTGTATTTCTGCACCAAGTCAATTACTGGGCTCTAATAACAGTTTCAAATGAATGTGATTAGGCAATTTGCAGCTGAGGACATTTCTCTTTTAGGATTGGATTAGAATTAGTGGGTGACCTGAATATTCAAGTGTTGCTAAATCAAGGATCGTCTTCTTAAGAAAAACCCCCACCAGAAATTTATTTTAAGACTGCCAAGAAAGAATTTATTTATTTCACCAAAACTGAGCAAGAAATTGTTTATTAAAAAAAAAATTGCAGCCCCCCCCCCATGAGAAGTGGTGTATACAATTTAGAGTGCAAAGTCACTTCAAATAGATCCTCCAACTGTGAAAAAGTAACAAGAAAATGTGTTTACAAACAAAATGCTCAATATCCCCATTGTGTGGAAACTCTTTCAAACTTCCGTGTACAATAGGTCAATTCAGTATTGACATTGAGAACAAATATATGTAAGTTTCATTACAGTCTGTTAGTTTAATATGCAAAAAGGGTGAACTGTTGTACTGTGAAAGTGGCACTTTGTGAGCCATCATACTAATGTATTGTCATAATCATTCCCAATACGTTCAATGTTAATTTGATGTACGCTTGTACGGAGACTAATTCCACTTGTTGGTGAAAGGCAAACGAATGGCTTATGCATCTGATTTTTATTCTAAAATCAGTTAGGGCCTATGACAAAAATAAATGGCCTTCTCTTGATCATGACTAATCAAACAACCTGTGCTTCCCATGTTGAATGTAGGGAAGATTGCATTGGCTATCATGAGTCACAAAGTGCATTTTTAACAGTGAACTGGTCCAATTTTTTTTTCATAACTAACGGATAGACTGTAACTTGTATACTAATCTGTAAACTTCAATTTCACAAAAGACTAAGTTCTCAAATGCAACAAAGTTCTGTGGATATTGACAATTAGGCTCCATGAAATAATACCTTATAACTTTAACATTCTTGCTTTTTTAACATCAATTTTAAATGGATGCATTCCTGTTAACTAAATGTATACATATTCTGTGAGAATAATACTTTCCTTTAAATTTCAAAGGAACTCATGTTGTTGTTTATTTAGTCGTACTCATACAATTTAACAGATGGAAGCTGCATTGAATGTATAACTACACTCAGGGAAAAGTAAATTGATTCTCAAAGTGGATGAATAGGGATTTACATCCTACATTTAGAACAGGAAGCTCAGGCCCTTGACCTCCCTTCTAAGATATACATGTAAAATATAGGCAACATGTTTTTTAATGAAGCCTTTGTCAAACTTCTAAATAGGCCTATGAATGTCATGAGCACGACATATTGAATAGGATATACAGATCGATACTTCCATTTTTACTTTCATTTTTGTACTGTCACATGGTTGCTTTGCATAGGCGGATCCAGGGGGGGGCACAAGGGGCGCGCGCCCCCCCTTTTGTCAGATAAATCCTTCATATTGCTATTTGGAAAAAAAACTTTTTTTAGAAACTCCAATGTTATAAGTATTGCCGTGCCCCCCCTTTCGAAAAATCCTGGATCCGCCCCTGCTTTGTGATATCATCTATTAATTCACACACTTTGATGCTGCTACAGCCAAACTAGTGAATGTCTCTGGGTGGTGATTGTACAGTAATGAAAACTTCAATGCATTGGCCGGGTTTAGGGTTTGAAAATACAGTCCTTGAAATTGAAGTGATACTTTCTTGAAAATCTAGCAAGGTTTTCAAAACACTCCTTAAATTACTCTATTACACTGTCTATTTATCTCAGACTCAGACTCAGACTCAGACTCATTTATTTTTTGCTCGGAATATATACATTATAAAAATACAATTTTCAAGAAATTCAATAACCTAGGAGCAAAAGGACCCCTCGAAGGCAAAAATTTTGCCGCTGCTGAAGAGCCCCATTGTTAACAAAGAGTGTCAAGGCACAGTAGATGGCAGTGAACATCAATTTAATAAGGTAGGTACACATAGAGAAAAAAAAAAAAAAAAAAAAAAAAAGACAAATAGATTGATAAGAAAATTCTAATGGGTAGTGTCGGGCTAATGGGCTTAGACATGAGGGTATGGAGCTGTGAACAAAACACTATTGTAATGAATTAAGTTCTGTTACAGATATAACAATGAGGAATTGAACAATTTGGATCATAATTATCTAATAACTTAATTTTGATATAATTTTTGTATCCTTTAAAACTATGCGTAAAAATTTTTGTCTTGAAATTCTCTTGCATGTTACTGAATAATTTAGTAAATTTATATTTTATGCCATCTGATAGGCAGATCAATAGATCAATAGATAGATAGATAGATAGATAGATAGATAGATAGATAGATAGATAGATATGTTGGATCATTAATTAATTGACCTATTGATTGATTCTTACATTTTTAAAACTTTACCCAATTTCTTGGTATTTCTTGAATTTGTATAATCAAATTCATTTGAGTTGCTATAATTTTTTGCACTATGTTACAACGATATGGGCACAAACAAAATGGGAAAGATCAAAAATTAACATAGTGAAAATTTCTATAAAATATGGCTCCAGTGAAATTAATTCAATAACACATTTTTCACAAACATTTTAGGCCTACCATGTTATTTTACTTATAGCATAGGCTAACCATCCATGCTAGTGTTTAGACCAGCTATAGCCATAATGAGATAAGATTAGCAGCAGTCATAGATAGGGTGCACCCCATTTACAAATTAGCAGCCCAGAGGATGGAGTGAGGGGGTTGGGGGGGGGGGTTATCAGAGAGCAAAACAGTGTATCCTGCTGTCCTCTGGTGTCATCTGCTTAAGTCAGTTAGGTTTCAACTTTGCTCATTTAGTTAATTTGTAGCCCTCTGGTGTCAGGTCGTGTAAGCCCCAAAAAATGAATTTTAGAGGTGCTCTGAATTTATGTCTGTAGCACAACCATAAATGAAGACCTTGGGGTGTAATACCCCGGAGGTAATGCCTTATCAATGCTTATGGACTGTTGGTATTGAAAAAGAATGATAATTTTGATGACTGCGGGCTTTTTTCCTTTTCTTGATTTTAACAAATTGTCGCAGATGGACTTTCCCTGCTCTATGCTTGGTATTGTATAATTCATCAGATTTAATACTTTTTTATGGATACATTCTGGCTAATATGGGCCTTTTTAGAGACATTAAATTTAAAGGGATTAAGTGGATGTTGATTGTTCCGAAAAGTTGATATTTCAAAGGAACAGCCAGAATTACATTTCCTGTACATGTTGGTAGTATGCCAAAACTGACAAATATAAAAGAAATAATGTAACAATATTGAACAATTTTGGGATCATCACTTGATAAATAGAAACATTAGAACCTAAAATTAATGTTTCTGCAAACATTGTTGTTATATTGGGAGAATTGCAAGCTTAACATTTTAAATTGTTATGTTCTGCATCCGTGGATTCAACTATGTCCTCATGTTGCACAAAAATATAGTTTAAACATGGCTGGCAATCTTGTAATAAACAGCTGAGAAATAGTTTGTCTATCTCAGCACTAATATGTTAAAGAAATACCCCTGAAATATTCAAAACTCTAGTATTCCTAGAATATTTTATAATATTACAAAAATGATAGTGAGCATATTTTTAAAAATCTTGTCATTTCATTAGGAAAAGGTTGAAAAAAATATGTAGAAGAGATAGTCATGAAATAAAGATCATTTTATTGTCAACATAATATTCTGAAATATGTCAATAGTGATCTAACTTTATATATTTTTTAATGTCTTCCAATTATTTTCAGAATAATGACATTGATATTTCTACACATCCTTCGAAAAATATTGTTAATGACAATGTCCCCATGGCATTCACAAATATTGCTTTAACATGCGTATCAATCTTAAAATCTACATCAGAGAAATGTTTAGCCAATCTCAGTACTAATATGTATTAAAAATAGCATTTTGACGTTAAAAAAGTTACTATCTTAATGATATTGTATAACATCATCAAAATGATAATAATCATATGACTTGAAATGTTATATTTTCATCAGTAAAATGTTCGAACAAATATATAGTTTAAATAGTGACGCAATATAGACAATTTTAGTGTCAACATAATATTTAGAAATATGTCAATTATAATTTTAATTTATATTTTTTGAAATGTTTTCAAGTTGTCAGCATAATATTTACTTGAACATTTCTTTAAGTCCTTCCTCAAATATTAGAAAGTGACAATGTCCTCACGATACTTGCAAATATTAAACTGAGATTGACGGAAATATATCATATGATATTAAAACAACATTTGGCTAATATCAAAACAAATGTAATGCATAAATGTTGCAGAGATATGTTAAAATATTAATAACAAGACATCATTTTTAAATATTATGAAATCTTTTGGAATAATATAACTTTTGTATCTTGCTGAAATATCAGTAAAACCTTAGAAAATAATATATTTCTAAAATGTCACTAGCAAGTTGCCGCATCCTCACAAAAATGTCACCAGAACCTTTTGGGAACCTTAAATATAATAATTAACACTAATGTTTGTATATGACAAGTGCAGCATGGCAAGATATATTTGAAAAATATTAGTTGTTTACAGGGAACAATGCTCTGCTGTGATTAGCCGGTGTCTACAGGGACAGTGAGAGGATCCTTGGAGGAGGGACAGTGAAGGAATGCTAATGAAGTGGTGTTAAATGCTATTGGCCAATCTGTTTTGATTGATGGATCAGATCACTGAGATCAGGGAAATGAGAAAGCTGTTTGTTATTTTTTCTTGATACAGTGCAGTGGGCTAATTTGTGCATGGCATGATACAAAAAATTATTAAATTAAATCTTCATGCAGATCCAATGCAGTACTGCCACGAAACCCTGCAATGTAAGCCTGACTGCTTCTATTTACCAAACATTTAAATCAAGGTGAAATCATGTAGGGCCCATTGCTTTGTGTTTCAACCAAGAAGGACTGGTCATTAATTGGTGATCCAATAATTCCAATTACACATATCTTCATGTGGCTTTGACCTCTCTTCATTAAACATTAAACCTATCTTTGGCAATAGTTTCAAACTTTGTAATTGTAATGGCCCCCAAACTATCATCTGCCCCTAATTCAATGGCAACTTATTTTTGTTACATCCCACCAGGCATAATTTTGCTATCAATATTGACCTTTTATGAAACAGCATTTTGTTGCCTGGAGTTATATCACAAAGAAAATAATACACTGACAAGTGAAGCCTAAGGGGCCGACCATTTGAACCTTGGAGCGGGGCGGGCTATAGAATTTTGAAAAAAAAAAAAAGTTTATTTCCCGCTTGACACTGAAAAAAAAAGTGCATTCAGGACATGAAAAATTGTTTCCAGCTGTAGTCTTGGTAGGCTACATTTCTTCTGTAACACTTAAATCTCAATGAGACACAGCGCTCCTCACCAATCCACTCCAGCTATTTCTGTCTTCTGCAATGTCAATTAAATGTTCAATTCAAGGCCTACCACATAATGTCAGGTAAGGCCACACATTATTGATCTTTAGTTTCTCGGATCATCTCAAGTAGTTTTTTCTAGGGTCGGTCGGTAGGACATATAAAAAAGGTGAATTTTTTTTTTATAATGGCAAAAAAAAAATTTTTTTTTTCTCCATTTTTTTTTTCAATCAGCAGGAAATCTACTGCGAAGCTAAGAATCAATTATGTGTGGCCTAATGACCATATACACCCCCCCCCCCGTAAGATCGACTAAATACCCGGTCTAATGTCAATGACCTATATGATTGTGCACTCATACTCAATTTGAAAAAAAGGTGAATTTTTTTTTTTATAATGTCCAAAAAAAATTATATTTTTTTTCAAAATTTATTTTCAATCAGCAGGAAATCTACTGCGCAGCTAAGAATCAATTATGTGTGGCCTAATGACCATAGACAACCCCCCCCCCCCCCCAAAGATCGACTAAATACCCGGTCTAATGTCAATGATCTATATGATTGTGCACTCATACTCAATTTGAAAATAGTTACATTTCAATAGCACTGTGCACTAACGAAGGGGGTACCCTCGCCATCAGGGTAGCCATTACAACTGCTGCTTCGTGATTTTAAAGTGAAATTGCAAAAAATGTAGGGGGAGAGAGGTCTTCAAATTTTGAAGATAGTTTATATGGCTTATGGAATGAATCATAGCCAAGTGCCAGACTCAAAGAAGCAAGATGAAGTAAGACGTTTATGAAATTAGAAATCACTCGAGGTGAGGGTACCACAAAATTAGAAAAATGGTCGGGCAAGGGTACCAGCACTTTGGCGAGGGTACCAACACATTTTTGGCGAGGGTACTAGCATTTTGGCGAGGGTACCAACCCGGAAGTGGCGAGGGTACTGCAAGGTTTGGGCGAGGGTCACTTCCGGTTGGCAAGGGTAACCACCAGAAGAGATTGGCGAGGGTAATGTTAGATATTTTCTGAGCAATCTGAGCTAACTGTCTTGTGGGTAGAAGCAATGAATCAGCCTATTCAATTGTCTGTTTGTTGTAGATAACAGCCTGTATTGACACATGATTGCACTATTATTACCAATCAGGAACTCCAATCAAGAACACAATTGCAATGCCCTATCAATCCAAGTCTGCAAATTGTGGCTTTAACTGCATGAACTTGTTTATAAAAACTAGTTAGTCAGATGAATATATAACCAGTCAGGCCTACATAAAAGCTTTGGAAAAGTAAGCAGTTCACCATTGCTAAAACCATAATTACATTTCAACTCTAAAATCTGACTGGCACATTCATTAACCTGAGAGTCGATTCTTATAATCCTTAATCAGGATGGAGCATAATCACAAAGTTAGTATTAAAATTTATGTTTCTGTGTATATGTTTGCTTAGATGGTGGAGGAGTTGCTCACAGACAGAGAGGACACGAGGAGAGTCATAAATAAATACTACAGTTTTTATATCCAAGAAGGTTGCTAAAAATGCCCTTATCCCAACTGATATCATCCACAGTGAAACTTTCTAAGAGTAATTATGGCTTCTTCCTGTATTGAGGTGTATCTTTGGAGTATTTTTTTTAATTTGGTGACGATAACATGCTTGTTATCGGCTTTTAATATGAGATTCACCATGTTTTTATGGTTATGGATCATTAGTCAGTGGTGCAAAAAGCACCATTTGATAGCCTCCCAGCTCAATGCATCACACAAGAGCAAAGTGTCCTACTAACATGTAATGAGCTCAATAAAGTTAATCAATCAATTACATAGCTTGAAGACCAATAATACTCTCAATATATCAACAATTTTGGACATTTTTTTTACTGCAATCTCAATACATATGAGTTTCTATAATAGGAGAGTGAAACGTAGTAAATACAGTTCATGCCACTAATTGAGACACTGCATTACATAGCATACAATGTAAATCTAACTTGAATGGCATAAAAACGTGTTTTACAGCCTGTCACTTTGATATAGAAAAGATGAGGACTGGTTCATTGAGAAAAATGCACTTAGTGACTCATGATAGCTGATGAAATGTAATCTTCTTTACTTTCAGCATGGGAAACATAGAGGCTGTTTGATTACTCATGATTAAGAAAATGCCATTTGACTTGTCATAACTGATTTTAGAGTGAATATCAGATGCATAATCCATTTGTTTGCCCTGTCAACAACAGTGGGATTAGTCTCCTTAAATCAAATTAACATTGAAAGTATTAGGTATGATCATGACAAATCATCAGCATGATGACACACAAAGTGCCATTTTCACAGTGCAACAGTCCATTATTTTTCTACATCAAAGTGACAGACTGTAATGCCATTGATGTTTCTGGTGGTCACTGCGACTGTGAGTGCTGATCTTATTCACTTAGCAAACTCAGCTGTTCACTGAAGCAGATAATTCGAATATCACATTTTCCATTGCTTCATTGCATCTAACTAATAGATTTGCAGGACATTTCATTGGTGCCAATCAGGAAAGTTGAAAATGCTACGTGCATACTAAGAAAACTGGTAAGAGAACCTCACACTAAATGAATCTGCTGTAAGCCATATACTTCGGTTTTCACTTCAGTAAAACATTATGTCAAGGAAGGAAGGAGACATTTTAGAAATAGCCAGATACGGCAGATATAATCATTTCAAGATGTTCACTTTCATAAAGGTGGACATTTGATCTTAGAGAGGCTGACTTGCATTTGGCTTCGATTTTTGCCCATTACCTAATCATTGCTAGGGTTCAGGGGGGCTCCAGCCCCCTGGTATAAACCAGTCATTCTAGGTAGTACCCTCGCCATGACAATAATTGAAAATGGTGTTACCCTCGAGTGGCTCTTTTGGTTACCCTCGCCCTGGCGATTAATTTCAAATGCAAAATCTGACATTCTGGGACCATTCACTTGTGGAACGCAAGTCCTATGGTGAGTATAACATCCATACTATATGCTTAGCCAATATAGGCCTTGCATATTATGTAATAAGCTCAGGGTGACAGAAAATGACTTTGAATCGAGAGTTTCAATGGCTGCCCTGATGGCGAGGGTACCCCCCTCGTTAGTGCACAGTGAATAGGCAATCAGAAAACATGATCATTTTTTGTTGATCGGGTGCAAAATAGTTATGAAGTATTAAAGTAAAAACGTCTGGGTTTTGTTGATTGCATTGACAGGTGCCTGGATAATGTAGCAATTTCCCAAGTTAGTGCATGACGTCACGAAAAGGAAGCTTCAAGTCAGTCGCTTGTCAGTTTGATTTTTCGGTCAATCAGTTCTGATGAAAAATGTTTTATTCTACATTCATATTGGATTTACCTTGAAGTGCGTGTTGGAAAAAAGGTTGGTCAAGTCTTACTCTCACTCTATGTCATCTATGAATAGCTACTGTCATTGATGTGTAAGTATGATCCAGCGCAGCTGCATTGCTACATGATTGAATGCGGATGGATGATTGGGGCTTTGCGTCCTGTGTTTTTGCACTTGGTAGGATAATTAGGGCAGGAGGAGGACACTGCATTGCATGCGGAAAGTCAAAGTTGCCATTTTGTTGATCTAAAAACTATTGTGGTATTTTGGGGACTGCCGCCAGATCACTGATTACTAATAAAATTTAATCAGGGTCTTCAAAGGAATGGTTGATATAGGGCCTGCCTAAAAAATGCTCAGAAAGGATAATTGCAATAAAGACAGGTCTAATTGATATTGGAGTGTCAGGTACATGACCACTGTTCGATTGGCATTGAACTGATTGCTATTGAAGTGTAAGACTTTTAAGAATGCTACTGAAGTGTCATATTCAGTCTGATGACATCACTGAGTGATGAGCACTATCTGAAGCAGGAAGTTTTCAAGCCATTTCGGCGGCGGCGCTCGTCAATTTTTTCGGCGGATAAGCTGCCCAGAGTCAGCTGACTTTGACTTTTCACTTTTGCGGGAGTGGTGGCTAAATTTTGCGGCGGTTCCGGGCTCTAATTGTGGCAAAATTCATGCCTTGGGATTTGCCTGCAAAACTTTCAACATCAACCACGTGGCGTCAAGCTGTCAATTGAGTCGCCGGGAGGGGCAGATGACATTGTGGTCACCTTGGTTACCAATAATTTTCGGCAGCTTATTGCGAGTTCACTCGCATTGTGGGCGAACCAGGTTAAATAAGGGTAGTCAGAAAGTTTTGATCGTTCTTGAGGGACAAGGGAGCACTTTTTAAAGGTTCTTTTTCATGAAATTAATGAAGAATTGGCTAACTTGAGGCGTGGTCCTCATCTTTTGTGTCTTTTGTTCCGTGTTTAATTACAATTTTAGTGTTTAGTTTCAACGAAATCGCGGCAAAACAGGAAATAGAAATATTGTTGTTATTGTTTTACTGCCCTCTGATTGGCCGAAACAGGTTCGATATCTTCCTGATAGTTTTCGGTTCTATTAGGGCTAGAATTAGAATTTTAGGCTCTTTGGAATCCTGGTGTCTTAATCTTTATGATTTCGTTTTTTCATGAAGATATCTCAATTCATTGCTGAGAATTCGTTGAAAATGCATAGGGCTATATATTTTTCCCCAGGATGCAATGAGAAGTACAGCAGTCCCTTTACCATGTCAGGCAATTCAGAATAGCAATCAAGACTTCACCAATTGGCCAATTTGCCATTCACATCTTGAGTTAGTATATTTCAATTAACACCTTCTTGAAGGCCATTGTAAAAGTGAACTTTCTCATAGCAATTTTATTTATTTATTTTTATTTTTTCAAATATATTTTAAAAGGGTAACCAGTTCAGCAAAACTGTTTTTCAACTAGGCCCTTTACAAGTTTAAGTTCAATAATAAAATTCCTAATAATAAACAAGCATAAAAACATAGCAGTAATAACACAGATAAAAAGAGTTAAAAACAGTTAAAAAAACTAATATTTTTATATAATTATATATCACAGTGCCTTCTTCAAACAATAGAGATAATCTAACAGCTAAAAGAATCATAAACGAGCCACATTCTTCATATAATGTTTCAAAAGTTTTTTGAATTTATCCAGCTTAACACATTCTTTCAAATAGCTTGGTGAATCATTCCATGACTTTGCTCCTCTGTACAAAAAAAATCTTTTTATGAAATTCGTTTTCTGGGAGGGGTAAATAAAGATCCATTTCATGTTTTCTAGTTTTCCTTTCTTTAATTCGATGCCAATTTTGGGGGGAGGCAATCCACTCAATTACCAGTGGTTGGTCCTTGACAAAATGTTATGAATATGTTGATACAGTAACAGTTAGAGTAACAGCTACTAGCCTATCAACATCAACAGAAAAACACAAGTCAAGTCAGCCGGGGTATACCAGCACAACACAAGTCAAGTCAGCAGAAAAGTTCTTGTATTTTATAACTCAATTTTAGAAGAACATTATTGCCCTTGCATTGCAGTCTCATTGTGTTGAGTGCAGGCTGTCTGGCAGTGTCTGCTGTCTGCAGCATTTTTGGAATCAAATTCCAGGATTTTCTTGGCCCAAATTTTCCCAAAATCAAGACCAATCTTCCAGAGAATGCAGATTACTTTTTTTCTGATAGTAAAAATGTATCTGCGACCTGACTGTCACAAGAAATCGCAAAATATTCAGCTGTGTTTCTTTTTTTTTATTAGTATGAAGCAGATTCCAGGCCTTTTGTGGTAAATGCAATTTTTTCAAGGCTTTTCAAGGACTGGCAGACACCCAGTAGTTACAGTCAGCGAAGTGCAAGTGATTACTTCAAACTGCTTGTGTTACTGTGATGTCATTGCATATTCAATAGGTCAATAATGGATCATTTGGTGCCTTCTACAGTTTTAATCAATTGAGTTACTGAATTATTGCCAATATTGCTTCACAAGACTGTGGCATTTTTGAAGATGCATAAAGAAATATGTATTCCTACAGACGACTCCTAAATACATTTAACTTACCATTTTGGATTTATAGAAAATTCACCCTGTACTAGGAGTTCCTACTTTGATATATATATCTGAAGATTGAGGGATGCGACGAAGAATTGTTTCAGCAAAGTGAAAACTATTTTGTGGAGAGCTTCCGAACCTGGGTCCCAACAATTGGTAGCCCAAGGCTCTACCAGCCGGGCTAGCCCCCTCCCTTATATTCAAGAATTGTAATTGGGTGATGGCCGCTTGGCCATGATATGAAAAAAACTAGGACCCAGAAATTTGGCTGGGGACCCACTTTTTCAGACCTCACTGAGTCCCCAGGACTCACTTTTTGAGCACCCCAACAGAAACCCTGGTGTTGATGCTGGTCTATTGTTTGGAAAAGGTGTGAAGTTCAAACTTGAATTGGATGACACAGTTGTTTTAATTAGTCAGTCAGTAAATACTTAAACCGATAATATAATAATGTATAGCTGTCCCAAACATCCCCCCTCCGACTACAGCTCACATGTTTATCTATGTCTATCTATTTATCTATCTTTCTATCTTTCGATCTGTCTATCAGTCTATCTATCTTGCTAGCTATCTATCCATCTTGCTAGCTGTCTATCTATCTATGTATCTATCTAGCTATCTGACCATTCCAGCTATCTATCTATCTATCTATCTATCTATCTATCTATCTATCTATCTATCTATCTATTTATCTATCTATCTATGTTGCTACATATATATTGCTATTAAGCAATCCCCAACATCTCCCATGGAGCTTACAACAGAAACACATAATTATTTGTCCATCTAAACAATTAAATCTGTCTTTCTAAAATATCAGTTACTGGCTCACTGACTGCAGTGTTCGAAATAAGGGGGGGTCAAGGGGGTTTGACCCCCCCCCCAATGCTCTTGGGACCCCCTTAAATACATTTTTCAGAAGGACCCTGAGGGGGTCCTGAAACCCCCCCCCCCCAAATACTGAATGAGTACAGCTCTTTGGCTTCTGGTGGCTTGATGACGGCCCGCCGACTCCCGGCTACGAGGGCTTCTTTCCTTCGGCATTGCAACTGAGAGACCCCCTCAAATAACATGCCCTATTTCGACCACTGGCTCACTGCCATCACAAGATGCGTTCTGGACTTCGCAAGTATGGAGAAAATATACCAATGTCAAATAATGTCATGAGAACCAGCCAATCAGAGCACACTAGAATATATAATATTAAGTTGGCTACTCCCTAGAACTTATCACAAGCATTTGCAAAATTTACCACAGTTTCAGTTTGTCTCAAGTTTATTTTGTCAGCTTTTTAAGCTCTATCTCTTTCTTCTTTAAACACACATAGATAGATAGATAGATAGATAGATATGGTAAGTGCAGCCCTCTAAGCCCAGTTCTGGGCGCTCACAAGGGTCGATTGATGAGATGGGAGAGAGAGCGGGAGCCCTCAACATGTTACACATTTATCCCATCTGAGGGATCTTTTACTTGCCCAGCATAGACACTGATACAATAGTCCACCAATTTAACGTCTCATCCGAACGACATCCAGCTGGGATTTTCCTCATGAAGGTACACTGAAAATGTTTTCTGAAAGAATTTTTGAACATTGTACAATGTGCGACACATGACAGAGCTGTTGGTCGCAAAAAACAATTTGGGGAAATATCTAGGTGGTTTGCCGCCCCTGAAAAAAATCCTGGGTATGCCACTGGTGCTGGTTACCTTTTGGAAATTTTTGTGGTGTTTTTTGCAAATTTATATCATTCAGGGGCAGAAAAATGGGAAATAGTGAAGAAGAATGGGGAAATTGTGTAGAAAAAATGGAAAAATCTGTTAAAACTCTTCGTATAAATCCCCTTTTCTTTCAGTTTCTTTTTTCTGTTAATTTCCCACTTCTTTTTTACCATTTCCCCAATTTCTGACCATTTCTCCCATTTTTCTTACCATTTCCCCATTTTACTGATAACTTCCACATTTTGCTTACCATTTCCTTTTGCTCATAATTTCTCCATTTTTCTTACCATTTCCCCATTTTCCTTTCTTATTTTGCTAGTACATCAGCGGAAATTTCCCCAAAATCTGTTCAGGGGGCAAGTTGTCCCCCCTGCCCCCTCCCCCCCCCCCCCCCCTTAATGGCTATGCTACTGATCTCAATACCTTTTAGATTTGGCCTTCCTGCTATTGCCATAATTTGTTGTAAGCCGCTTGTACTTTCTTTTTTACTGCACCGCCCCCCCTCCTAGTGATACCACTGCTTAGTTTATTGTCTGTTCTATTTCTCTGATCATGTATGAAAATCTAGGTCCCAAATTCTGCACCATTTTCCCCAAGAATCTACTCAAAAAAATGGCAAAATAACATACGCATAGTGAACTCGCATGTGTTCCGCTTGCGACACAAATTCTAGTTTTTAGATCAGGTTCACATTGATACCATCAAAATTACTTCTCATCACGGCTGGTCAGCCTACAACTTTGCATAACAAAGTGATTCTGTTTGGACATGTTAGATATTGTCAGGAGTGGTCTCCCTACGCCGAGAGTATCGTAGGATTCAAATGACGCAACGCTAGTGCTGTTGCGCAGATGTACAAACTTTTTTGATCAAGTCCCTTTTGACAGAAGGTCACGTGCACTGACATAGACGCTGCACTCGGCTGGCTGCTTCGCAGCCAGCGAGCGAGTGCTCGCTATCATTCTAGTGTTACTTGTAGTGATATTCAACACAATATTTCAGTAGTTGGAGCATGTTTCAAAGTTTAATTATCAAAATTTTGCTCTTTGTGAAGCTTTCCTCAAAATTTGGGGCCAATTTGTTGAAAAAGGCAATAACCAATACAAGTTTTACTTTAATTTTGTAATTACTCTTACGCTTCATCCAGTTATTACAGATAGTGCACATTAAATCGATTTGGGTCAAAACCAGAACACTTTTTTGACCATTACCAAAAATTGGCTTTTTGTCTGGAAAAATAGGCTAAAAAACTGATTCTATTGTCATTTGCTCTGTTCGTATTCATTTTGGTGGCACTTATTTGGTACCAATTCGAAGCCCACAGACAGATGCATAACACAGGGCAGTTGAAATCATTTTAGAGGAAAATATGTTCGCATGGGGAGAAAATATGTAAGTTTTTTTTTAAACATTGCAGCAAGATATAAAAAAATATTGTTTTCCTCATAAAACATTTGGTGAATTCGGATGAAAACAGCCATGGAGACTAAAGAGTATATGAGTTTTGTCATCCAACAGAAAAATTAGATTAATTTGAAGATAAGTTACCATTTAGTCTACTATTCTTTTACTGCCATGGAAATAAAAGTAAATACAATTTGGTAACATTCGGCTTTTATCAGTTATTTCCACGAACCACAGTAAAATGGTAAATAGAGTTTCTAGAACTTAGAAATGTTTGTTAAAATATTATGTGGTCATTTGAATTATATAAACATTTTAAAATTTTAAAATTTTGATGGTCATGTCACACTTTGGCTTCATTATTTTTGAACTAGGCCGTAAGTGACCATGGTAACCATACAAACAGAGGCATAGCAATTTCAAAGTTGTTTAAGAAAAATATTTTTTATCAGGTTAAGCCAAGGAAATCACTTGGAACCTTCAGTCTTGCACCAAAAAACTTCGCAATGAGATATAACTTCATTTTTGCGATTTTTAAGCCAAAGGTTGTTCTTATGGTGATAAGTGGGGTCAAAGTGGAATTATTTGCATTTTTTGAATAATTTTGGTTTCACCAGAATTAAATGCCTGTATTCACAGAATGAAGCTGTAGTAGGGGACTCGGAAAAGAAATCGTTCACTTTATTACAATTTTATAAATTTATTGTCTACTGTTAGTTATATACTAATTTTTGCCCAGTAAATGCTTCTAAATTTTATTTTGTTTTTTGATATATTTGCCTCCTCAAAAAAAAGCCTAAATTTTCTTGAGCTTTTTTTACTTCTTCTTCTTCTTCTGTTGTACCATTCTGTCCTGGGCCATAGTGCGGCGGGCCACTTTCAATTTTTTTTTTTTTACATTTCAAGCAGTGAAATATTTCTCTGCCTGTTAAATCTTTTATTTTAAACATTGTTGCTAGAAAACAGACATGTACATAGGCAGGCAGACGCATGGATGATTGGCTGTGGATTGCATGGATGGGATGGAGCATTGGCTGCTTCAATTATTGGGATCACATCATAGTATATTACTTGGATCACTGGATTGCATCATCACATGGGGCCACCATTTAATCTCAAGGGGGGGGGGGCCTTGGAGTTTTTTTAACTAAATAATTTCTTGCTCAGTTTTGGTCAAATAAATTATTTTTGGCCAGTCTGGATATACATTATTTCTTGAGGGGCTATATATGTAAACAACGGTTGCTTGATATAGGAACGAAAATTAGCACACTTTGTGCACTCGAAATAAATAATTCCTGCCACTGTCACTCTGAAATGAATAATTTCCCGCTGAGGACAATTAACTCCAAGCCCCTGGAAAATAAATATGGTAGCCCTTTGTTTGGATTTCCTGGCTGGAGCAATGCTGTTGGATGCTGGTGATTTGATCATACTTTGAAGATTCCATTACTAGGATTGGAATTGGATAAGATCAATGGCATCGGATGTTTGGCATTGCATCATACTTTGATTACAAAACACAAGTCTACAGTAGCAGATCTAGAGGGCGTGTTAAGGGGTTTCAAATCCCTCCCTCTTGCACTTGTACATTTTAATAACATTAAATATTTCCCCATATACTTAACATTTCCATTTCACAACCCCCCCCCCTTTGACATTTTCTGCATCCGCCCCTCGTCTGTACCATTAAAACCATTCCTGGCGATGCAGTACCAACGCCCTGCTAGTATTGCAATTTTCAATTGTCCCCGTCTAGTTTTATTTCTGAACATTTCGGCCATGAAGCCTTCTTCAACGGTACAAGTATGATAGTATAAACAAAAAACGACACCGTTACCAAGTGACGTCATCAACTAAACACACGTGACGTCATCGTCATGTGACCTAGTGAGGTCATCGTCCAAGTACAAAAATATGAAAATAGTGACGTCATCATCAAGCCTCCTAAATAATGATGCTACCTATTATAATAGTAAAAAGTTAAAGACGTCATCAAAGATTGATACAACAATTGAACATGCAGAAAATATATAATAGATAATAAGGCCTGGTGCACCTTGTGACTTTTATTTTTGAAGCCAACGAAACGATGGTCGTTGTGGTTTCCCATCTTCATTGAAGAACATTCGTGTTTGGTTATCTGTTTGTGCTGTACATTGTAATCTATATGCAAATCAAATTTCAGCCAAATCGGATGATTATTAGCTGAGATATCATGCAAAATGGCCGATAAAAGCATCTGTATTAAGTGATATTTGTGTGTCCCAACCATAATGGTGCAAACAACAAGGTAAATTCCTACCCAGTACTTCTCTAGATAGTAGATACCTTGGAAATCTATGTTCTAAATGTAAGTTTCCTTGACACATACAGAATCCATTGCACTTTAGTTTTTGTAGTTGCTTGGAATATTTCATGAAAAGTATTATGAAGATGAAAGTGTCCCAACCATAACGTTTTTGTCCCAACCATAACGCCTCACATAAAAGGCTAGTGTACAAGACTCATGAAATTTTGCCAGGTCTTGTAATTATATTATAACAAGACCAGATAAGAAGAACAGGTACAATAGATTTTTGGAATATTGCAATTCGATATCATGCCGTTTACTTGCTGTTTAATGAGTGAACTCTTGGAATAGTGAAAATTCACAGAGGAGGGGTGGTTAGCCAAAAAGCAGTATTTCTGTTTAATTGTGACATGACAAATTGATTGTATCTTTGTATAATTAGTCAGATCAACAGTTTTAATTGAACAGATCAAGTAATGCAGCCGAATAGATCATTAGATAAAATACATTTGCTTGGAGTTTCTGTATGATGGAAGTATTTCTGGGGTGTATCATTTTTCCAAAATGTTGGATATTCCGCTTATATTTATAATTAAAATGCCGCAATACAATGAATAAGTAATTATATTGCATAAAAGCCGAACAGAATATCATTTTCTGAGGTTATCAGAGACTAAGAAGTTTTCTGCTCAAATTACTGTTAATTATTTTGTCTGAATTCGCGGTTTGTTATATTTCCGTCAAATCTTGGTACATATAAATAATATTTACAGATTTGAAATCAGTAGAAAAATTGCTTTCGAACGAATGGTAGGAAGCTATGGATCTGTTGTATTTTACCGAATTTAGGATATTTTCTGTATGTCAATTTGTTGATTTTTCGCATCATTATTCAACTTTCTCTTCACTTAAAGAAAATAATTTTGTTTCAAAATTTTTCTGTTGTGTTTCAACATTTAATTTAAGTGATTCAGCTCACATTAAACTGAAATGCTTTTTCTCCTACATGAATTATAATTGGATGAAATTAAAATTTTCTATCATGTGTCAAAATTAATTGATTTTTTATATATCTATAGCTGATATATCATCTTATACCAGTGTATCAATTCGGCAATTGTCCATTTATTAAAACTTATGAGTTTGTTTTTAAATTCTAACAATGATAAATTGGCCACTGGCAGGGTTTTACATTGCAACCGTTTTAATTTTCAAGTTCTTGTCTTCTCAATATAATGTTGATTTTCTCAGGGACGAATGAAGATATCATCTTAAAACCTTCTGTACACTAACATATAAGTTGTCCTCTATAATGCAACATTAAAAACAGCCACTTCCTAGAACTTTTTTTTTGTTACCAAATGTCACGTCTAAGGTGCACCAGGCCATAAATGATATCCACAATCAGGACTAAGGTAGACAAACATTTGAATAATATTCAATCAGAAGAGGTAACTCTAATTCTGAAAGCAGTGTCCTCTTCCCTATTAAGACCAGAAGGGTACAGAGTTCCCACTTTGACAATAAGATGTATTTGTTCAAATGACAGCGATTTTCCACAACAGTCTGGAATTATGAGTTGTTTTTTTGAAGAACGTGGTTATCCATTCCAGGTCATCTCAGCAGCCAGGGAAAGGATATGTTCTGTTAATAGAAAGGACTTGCTTCATTATGTTAAAAACAATTCCTCAGACACCATATTACCTCCAATCTTAGTATTTAATAGAGAAAATCAGAAAGTGGCAAGAAATGTAAAAAAGAACTTACAAATTCTTAAAAATGATCATGATTTATGAGTGATTATAGAAAAATATGTATCTTTCAGTAGTACCAAGGACCAAATTTTTATCTGTAAAAAAATCACAGAAATGCATTTGATGTGATGACTAGACATCTATAGTGTTAAAAATGAGTAATTGCCGCAACTTGGTGTGACTTATGAGTTTGTAATAGCAGGAAAAATATGAATGTGTTTTACTGTAATTTTCCACACCGTAACAGCTCTTTAGCTTAACCCCAAGCCAAAGAAATCTATCAGAATGTTTGGAAAAGACATCATTTAGGAAGTTTTTTTATTATACTCTCATGGCCTTATGTTTTTTCTATAATCCGGATATATTTGGAAAAAAAGTAAGAAGTAGACACTCGTCATGGTTCATAAGGTAAACAAGACTTTAAGATAATTCTGTCAAATATAAAATTCTATGTACTGAGTCATAGTTCTTTCTCAAAATTTAAGGGAAGGCTTAGGTCTCACCATTCAAGGTGCCATTACACTCTCATTTATCACATATTTGTTTCTGAAAACTATTTAATCATGTGATACGGAGTTGAAAGACTGTGTTCCTGTGTGGAATATTACAGGTGATTTCATTACTACGAGATTCTGCAGTCTCTATACACGTTGCTACATCACATTTTGCCTTGTCTGATTGGTTAATGATCCCTAAAAACGTCACACACTTGATAAATTAAACGTAGCAAGCAGCTCTAGGCATTGCATTCGCACAGTCAGGGCTGGATGACCAGAATCGCATGCTAATGAAATAGCCTGTAAAGAAAACTCCCACTAATGGTACAAATAAGCAGGATAGCTAATGAATGGGTGATGGTTGATGCACTGGCTTATATGTGATATATTTTGCAGTTGATAGGCAAACTATAACAACATACAACCATGGTGCTGAGGCAAACATGTACACGACCCTAATTTGCACCTCTGATTTGACTGTTCTCAGCTCTGAGAGCAACAAAAGACCTGGGCTTCTGGTAAGATTACCAAAAAAATGAGGATTTCTACATCAGAAATTAATATCATAATTATTATAGCATACACAAACATTTATTAGCTGAAAAAATTTTAGTCTTAATTGGATTCACAATTCATGATAGTTTGGAAAGGATAATTCATGATGAAAAGGCTGTCTCAAATAAAATACATGAAGTCAGGCTCAGACTGGGTACAATATTTAAATATCATAATCATTCCTTCAGTTTAAAGATTGTAATATTCCATTAATTCTGCAAAATTTGATATAATGTTATAGTGGTATAGTAAATTACAAAAGTGAAAAGTGATAGAGATTGTAATATTATATGATGCCAAAGATAATTCACCAACAAGTGTCATGCTCAAGAAACATAATCCATTATACTAGAATATGGGCAAAAAATTTTTGTGCAGAGACTTCACATTTTTTCTGCAAATTATTTCCAAATTAATTTTTGAAGTATATTAGAATATAACATACATTATGCAAGAAATAAGAGTATCCTTATTCTTTAAACACCAGAGTAGGTGAAACAAAGAGTCCCAACTGTTGGACTAAAATTATTATGATCATATGCAAGAGTTAGCATTATGATTGCAGTGATATATTCATGCACAAGATAAATCTAATGAAGGCAACTATTGTTTAAACTTGTTATTGATTAACCTGTTTGAAAATTTATATAATGCAATGCTTATCATTCTTGCAAGTCCAGACAGCATTTGTCGATGTTTTGTTGTTGTCATGATCAGCCTCTCAAAAAGTCTATAAAAATTGTGCAATCAGAATCAGAATCACCTGCCACAATCATACATGACTAGTAAGAGGAATAGTAAAGTTTTTTTTTATTTTATAGCACAGCCAGCTTCATTCAAGAGCCAGTCAAACATGACAAAAGATGGATTTTTTTCCACACCGTAACACACAAAATGTTCCTGTGTGGAACAAAAAACGTTACGGAGTGGAATAATTTTTAAAACATTTCAGATTGTTTCAACAAATACGGAACTTGGCAAACTGAATGTGCAGCATATTACTCAGGTCCTAGGTTGCTATTAATTCAGACCATAAACTATTCCCACACTGCAGGATTCCCTGGTTATATCACGGTTACGGTGTTGAAGACCTATAAGGGTAACCATTAACTTACCCTTGAAAATGTCCACAAAACGTTTTCAGGGCGACAGAACAAAATTTCTGACCTTGTGAATAAGACATAAGGTAAAATATGTATCCTTCTGTGGCTTTGTTAACCAGTTACAACACTTCTGTTTGTGTTGGGGCTCAAAATAGTCTGTTACAGAGTAAAAAATTCGTTTTGGCGGAAAGCCCTATTCACTTGTGCCAGTCAAAAATGGTAAAGATCTGATTAACGAAAACACATAAAAAAATTTATTTTTAGATGAATAAGAACTTAGCACTTTTTGTTTTTATCCAGAAGACCTCATAAATACAGGCATGGCCGTAAGTTTATGCTCAGCTGAATTATAGTCTGTATAAAGTAGAAGGGGTTCTGATAAAAAATGGTGACTAGAATAAATTTACATAATAACTGTGAGGCAAAATACTAAATTAAATGAATTTTGAACATATAATAAGTTCTGATGCAATGTCATTTGCGTGATAGTTATTGTTACCAAAGTGTCTGGCAGTGTTGGGCACACACCAAATTAAGAATTCATGACAAAATCACAATTAAATATGCAGCTTTAACGTTGGTTCATCGGGGTTTACTAGCAGTGTTTTTAATTAGAAAAATTGTTTATTTCTCAAGTAAGAAAAAAGTAGTAAAACTTTTTTATTCTGATGAAATTTAATTTGTTTCATCAAATTCGACATAAATGGAGAGTATTTGACACAATTTCCTTTTCAGATAAGAAGTGCTCTATCTTCCTACACCCAATTACAAATGTGTCATATCTAAAGAAAAAGATTCTCCGAGTAAAACCTGATGAACCAAAAATTCAAGCATGTATTTGATTGTAATTTTGTCGTGAATGCCTAATTTGATGTGTGTCCAATACATCCAGACACTTTGGTGACTATTACCATCAGGGAAATAACATACATTTGAGGTCAAATGTATTCATACAGCGACGGCCTTGTTTTCAAAGTTATGTGGCATCATAAAATCTGCCTATATAGGAATGAAAACACTTCGGATTATTTGTTGTGATTGTTTTTCAACTCATGGCTGTGAAAAAACCAGAATCAAATATGATTTGCAGTTGTTAAGAGGCTCTGAATTCAAAATGTGAAGGTTTCTCTAATGACGGGTTGGTAGACAGTTGCCGGCAGCTGTTGAATTGTTATAACGCAGCAAACAAAGAGCTGCTCGAATTGCTTTTAAACCCTTTCTGAAAAGAAATGTTTTTAAATGTATACATGTCATATTATATGCATTTTATTGTGACCACCAGCATGGCTGTGGTCACTTAGAAATCGTACGATTCAACGCACATTTTTGCGGAGGAATATAACAATATCCACTTGATGCCCAGTCATGAAACTTGCTGTATGCACCTAACTTTACACTCCTTAATCATTAAGTTCAGACCGAATCCAAAAAAAAACGTATTTCATGCACTTCTGTCATTCAGGGTTTTTTAGTGGCACATTCCACCTTATTGTTTTTTTATGGGCAACTGGTGTGTTTTGAGACAGCCCCCAGAATTCTGGCTCAGCCATTGGTGCATTCGTTCACACTTGATCACACTGCTTTATATTTTGCTGGGGGATGTCTCAAAAGAAACCAAGGTCTATATTTCCAACAAAAGGAGCATAAAGCACTGGATACACAGTGAATATCTGACATTTTGGCAGCTGGGAGAGCCAGACTTGCACATCAGGTCATGATATATCTGATCTCACTCCAGTCACCTTCAAATTACAAGAGAAGTTTAATGCTAAACCTTCTCAGGCCTCTCCCGAAAGACAGGCAGAGTGTTGAGAAATTTACTTGATATCAGGAGAATAGACATGCTAATTAGAGTTCTCGAATTAGAGTTCTCGAACTCTTTAATTTTCGCAAGCATCTTCAACACCAGTTAGATTAGTCAAGCCAGCTTGCAACACATACCTGTTTGGACATTCAACCACTGTGCATTTAGTCAACAAGGGTCTTGCCTATCCAACGGTTGCATTTATATGTCGTTCTTGTAGATGTAGCTTGTGTAAGGACAGCCTGTTGACAGGTAACTTCTCTTGTCAAACAAAAATTTCTCCGACATTTCTACCAGTGGCAATAATGACCAACCACGCACCAAGTGGCCGTTTTCAGTACTAGATGGATTCACTCACTGAGTACCTGCCTGAACAGTGGGCTCATAGTGGCCCCACTGGGTTGCATCTCAGATGTGTATTGGTTGATTGATCCTTTTTTTTTCTGGAATACACATGTATGAATGAACTAAGGAGGCGACCATTTAATATCTACTTAGGATAAGGGGGCGACCATTTAATATCTGCTAAGGATAAGAGGGCAACCATTTAATATCATGGCATGGGGTTCAAGTGTTGGCACGGGGTTCAAGTGTTGGCACGGGGTTCAAGTGTTGGCAGGGGGTGCAAGTGTTGGCACAGGATTCAAGTGTTGGCACGAGGTTCAAGTGTTGGCACGGGGTTCAAGTGTTGGCACGGAGTTCAAGTGTTGGCACGGGGTTCAAGTGTTGGCAGTGGGTTCAAGTGTTGGCAGTGGGTTCAAGTGTTGGCAGTTGGTTCAAGTGTTGGCTTGGGGTTCAAGTGTTGGCACAGGGTTCAAGTGTTGGCACAGGGTGCAAGTGTTGGCATGGGGTTCAAGTGTTGGCAGTGGGTTCAGGTGTTAGCAGTGAGTTCAAGTGTTGGCACGGGGTTCAAGTGTTGGCACGGGGTTCAAGCGTTGGCACGGGGTTCAAGTGTTGGCATGGGTTGAAGTGTTGGCACGGGGTTCAAGTGTTGGCATGGGGTTCAAGTGTTGGCAGTGGGTTCAAGTGTTGGCATGGGGTTCAAGTGTTGGCAGTGGGTTCAAGTGTTGGCTTGGAGTTCAAGTGTTGGCACAGGGTTCAAGTGTTGGCAGTGGGTTCAAGTGTTGGCAGGGAGTTCAAGTGTTGGCAGAAGGTTCAAGTGTTGACAATGGGTTCAAGTGTTGGCACGGGTTCAAGTGTTGGCACGGGGTTCAAGTGTTGGCAGTGGGTTCAACTGTTCGCAGTTGGTTCAAGTGTTGGCATGGGGTTGAAGTGTTGGCACGGGGTTCAAGTGTTGGCACGGAGTTCAAGTGTTGGCGGGTTCAAGTATTGAAATGGGGTTCAAGTGTTGGCACGGGGTTCAAGTGTTGGCAAGGGGTACAAGTGTTGGTACGGGGTTCAAGTGTTGGCACGGGGTTCAAGTGTTGGCATGGGTTCAAGTTTTAGCACGGGGTCAAGTGTTGGCATGGAGTTCAAGTGTTGGCAGTGGGTTCAAGTGTTGGCACGGGGTTCAAGTGTTGGCACGGGTTCAAGTGTTGGCACAGGGTTCAAGTGTTGGCAGTGGGTTCAAGTGTTGGCACAGGGTTCAAGTGTTGGCATGGGGTTCAAGTGTTGGCAGTGGATTCAAGTGTTGGCATGGGGTTCATGGTTGGCACGGGGTTTAAGTGTTGGCATGGGGTTCAAGTGTTGGCACGGCGTTCAAGTGTTGGCAGGGGGTTCAAGTGTTGGCACAGGGTTCAAGTATTGGCACGGGGTTCAAGTGTTGGCACAGGGTTCAAGTGTTGGCATGGGGTTCAAGTGTTGGCATGGGGTTCAAGTGTTGGCAGTGGGTTCAAGTGTTGGCACAGGGTTCAAGTGTTAGCAGTGGGTTCAAGTGTTGGCATAGGGTTCAAGTGTTGGCAAGGGGTTCAAGTGTTGGCAGGGGGTGCAAGTGTTCGCATGGGGTTCAAGTGTTGGCAGTGGGTTCAAGTGTTGCTTGGGGTTCAAGTGTTGGCACGGGGTTCAAGTGTTGGCAGGAGGTGCAAGTGTTGGCACGGGATTCAAGTGTTGGCACGGAGTTCAAGTGTTGGCACGGGTTCAAGTGTTGGCATAGGGTTCAAGTGTCCGCACGGGGTTCAAGTGTTGGCAGTGGGTTCAAGTGTTGGCACAGGGTTAAGGTGTTGGCACAGGGTTCAAGTGATGGCATGGGGTTGGCACAGAGTTCAAGTGTTGGCACGGGGTTCAAGTGTTGGCACGGGGTTCAAGCGTTGGCACGGGGTTCAAGTGTTGGCATGGGTTGAAGTGTTGGCACAGGGTTCAAGTGTTGGCATGGGGTTCAAGTGTTGGCAGTGGGTTCAAGTGTTGGCATGGGGTTCAAGTGTTGGCAGTGGGTTCAAGTGTTGGCACGGGGTTCAAGTGTTGGCATGGGGTTCAAGTGTTGGCAGTGGGTTCAAGTGTTGGCTCAAGTGTTGAAAATGGGTTCAAGTGTTGGCACGGGTTCAAGTGTTGGCACGGGGTTCAAGTGTTGGCAGTGGGTTCAACTGTTCGCAGTTGGTTCAAGTGTTGGCATGGGGTTGAAGTGTTGGCACGGGGTTCAAGTGTTGGCACGGAGTTCAAGTGTTGGCGGGTTCAAGTATTGAAATGGGGTTCAAGTGTTGGCACGGGGTTCAAGTGTTGGCAAGGGGTTCAAGTGTTGGCACGGGGTTCAAGTGTTGGCACGGGGTTCAAGTGTTGGCACGGGGTTCAAGTTTTAGCACGGGGGTCAAGTGTTGGCATGGAGTTCAAGTGTAGGCAGTGGGTTCAAGTGTTGGCACGGGGTTAAAGTGTTGGCACGGGTTCAAGTGCTGGCACAGGGTTCAAGTGTTGGCATGGGTTCAAGTGTTGGCACATGGTTCAAGTGTTGGCACGGGGTTCAAGTGTTGGCAGTGGATTCAAGTGTTGGCATGGGGTTCATGTGTTGGCACGGGGTTTAAGTGTTGGCATGGGGTTCAAGTGTTGGCACGGCGTTCAAGTGTTGGCAGGGGGTTCAAGTGTTGGCACAGGGTTCAAGTATTGGCACGGGGTTCAAGTGTTGGCACGGGGTTCAAGTGTTGGCATGGGGTTCAAGTGTTGGCACGGGGTTCAAGTGTTGGCAGTGGGTTCAAGTGTTGGCACAGGGTTCAAGTGTTAGCAGTGGGTTCAAGTGTTGGCATAGGGTTCAAGTGTTGGCAAGGGGTTCAAGTGTTGGCAGGGGGTGCAAGTGTTGGCATGGGGTTCAAGTGTTGACAGTGGGTTCAAGTGTTGGCTTGGGGTTCAAGTGTTGGCACGGGGTTCAAGTGTTGGCAGGAGGTGCAAGTGTTGGCACGGGATTCAAGTGTTGGCACGGAGTTCAAGTGTTGGCACAGGTTCAAGTGTTGGCATGGGGTTCAAGTGTCCGCACGGGGTTCAAGTGTTGGCACGGGGTTCAAGTGTTGGCACAGGGTTTAGGTGTTGGCACAGGGTTCAAGTGATGGCTTGGGGTTGGCACAGGGTTCAAGTGTTGGCACGGAGTTCAAGTGTTGGCAGTGGGTTCAAGTGTTGGCACGGGGTTCAAGTGTTGGCACAGGGTTCAAGTGTTGGCACGGGGTTCAAGTGTTGGCATGGGTTCAAGTGTTGGCATAGGGTTCAAGTGTTGGCACGGGGTTCAAGTGTTGGCAGTGGGTTCAAGTGTTGGCTTGGGGTTCAAGTGTTGGCACAGGGTTCAAGTGTTGGCAGGAGGTGCTAGTGTTGGCACGGGATTCAAGTGTTGGCACGGAGTTCAAGTGTTGGCACAGGTTCAAGTGTTGACATGGGGTTCAAGTGTTGGCGGTGGGTTCAAGTGTTGGCTTGGGGTCAAGTATTGGCATGGGGTTCAAGTGTTGGCATGAGGTTTAAGTGTTGGCACGGGGTTCAAGTGTTGGCAGTGGGTTCAAGTGTTGGCACGGGGTTCAAGCGTTGGCACGGGGTTCAAGTGTTGGCATGGGTTCAAGTTTTAGCACGGGGGTCAAGTGTTGGCATGGAGTTCAAGTGTAGGCAGTGGGTTCAAGTGTTGGCACGGGGTTCAAGTGTTGGCACGGGGTTCAAGTGCTGGCACAGGGTTCAAGTGTTGGCATGGGTTCAAGTGTTGGCACATGGTTCAAGTGTTGGCACGGGGTTCAAGTGTTGGCAGTGGATTCAAGTGTTGGCATGGGGTTCATGGTTGTCACGGGGTTCAAGTGTTGGCATGGGGTTCAAGTGTTGGCACGGCATTCAAGTGTTGGCTGGGGGTTCAAGTGTTGGCACAGGGTTCAAGTATTTGCATAGGGTTCAAGTGTTGGCACAGGGTTCAAGTGTTGGCATGGGGTTCAAGTGTTGGCAGTGGGTTCAAGTGTTGGCACAGGGTTCAACTGTTAGCAGTGGGTTCAAGTGTTGGCATAGGGTTCAAGTGTTGGCAAGGGGTTCAAGTGTTGGCAGGGGGTGCAAGTGTTGGCATGGGGTTCAAGTGTTGACAGTGGGTTCAAGTGTTGGCTTGGGGTTCAAGTGTTGGCACGGGGTTCAAGTGTTGGCAGGGTGTGCAAGTGTTGGCACGGGATTCAAGTGTTGGCACGGAGTTCAAGTGTTGGCATGGGGTTCAAGTGTTGGCATGGGGTTCAAGTGTCCGCACGGGGTTCAAGTGTTGGCACGGAGTTCAAGTGTTGGCACAGGGTTCAAGTGTTGGCACGGGGTTCAAGTGTTGGCAGTGGGTTCAAGTGTTGGCATAGGTTCAAGTGTTGGCACGGGGTTCAAGTGTTGGCAGTGGGTTCAAGTGTTGGCTTGGGGTTCAAGTGTTGGCACGGGGTTCAAGTGTTGGCAGGAGGTGCTAGTGTTGGCACGGGATTCAAGTGTTGGCACGGAGTTCAAGTGTTGGCACAGGTTCAAGTGTTGACATGGGGTTCAAGTGTTGGCGGTGGGTTCAAGTGTTGGCTTGGGGTTCAAGTATTGGCATGGGGTTCAAGTGTTGGCATGAGGTTTCAGTGTTGGCATGGGGTTCAAGTGTTGGCAGTGGGTTCAAGTGTTGACATGGGGTTCAAGTGTTGGCAGTGGGTTCAAGTGTTGGCGTGGGGTTCAAGTGTTGGCATAGGGTTCAAGTGTTGGCATGGGGTTCAAGTGTTGGCATAGGGTTCAAGTGTTGGCATGGGGTTCAAGTGTTGGCATTGGGTGAAAGTGTTGGCAGTGGGTTCAAGTGTTGGCACGGGGTTCAAGTTTTGGCAGTGGGTTCAAGTGTTGGCATGGGTTCAAGTGTTGGCATGGGGTTCAAGTGTTGGCATGGGGTTCAAGTGTTGGCACGGGGTTCAAGTGTTGGCAGTGGGTTCAAGTGTTGGCATAGGGTTCAAGTGTTGGCACGGGGTTCAAGTGTTGGCAGTGGGTTCAAGTGTTGGCATAGGGTTCAAGTGTTGGCACGGGGTTCAAGTGTTGGCAGGAGGTGCAAGTGCTGGCACGGGATTCAAGTGTTGGCACGGAGTTCAAGTGTTGGCACAGGTTCAAGTGTTGGCATGGGGTTCAAGTGTTGGCGGTGGGTTCAAGTGTTGGCTTGGGGTTCAAGTATTGGCATGGGGTTCAAGTGTTGGCATGAGGTTTGAGTGTTGGGATGGGGTTCAAGTGTTGGCAGTGGGTTCAAGTGTTGACATGGGGTTCAAGTGTTGGCATGGGGTTCAAGTGTTGGCAGTGGGTTCAAGTGTTGGCATGGGGTTCAAGTTTTGGCACGTGGTTCAAGTGTTGGCACAGGGTTCAAGTGTTGGCACTGGGTTCAAGTGTTGGCACGGGGTTCAAGTGTTGGCAGTGGGTTCAAGTGTTGGCATGGGGTTCAAGTGTTGGCATGGGGTTCAAGTGTTGGCACAGGGTTCAAGTGTTGGCAGTGGGTTCAAGTGTTGGCATGGGGTTCAAGTGTTGGCATGGGTTCAAGTGTTGGCAGTGGGTTCAAGTGTTGGCTAGGGTTCAAATGTTGGCAGTGGGTTCAAGTGTTGGCAGTGGGTTCAAGTGTTGGCATGGGTTCAAGTGTTGGCATGAGGTTCAAGTGTTGGCATGGGTTCAAGTGTTTGAACGGGGTTCAAGTGTTGGCAGTGGGTTCAAGTGTTGGCATAGCATTCAAATGTTGGCACGGGGTTCAAGTGTTGGCAGTGGTTTCAAGTGTTGGCACGGGGTTCAAGTGTTGGCAGGAGGTGCAAGTGTTGGCACGGGGTTCAAGTGTTGGCACGGAGTTCAAGTGTTGGCACAGGTTCAAGTGTTGGCATAGGGTTCAAGTGTTGGCATAGGGTTCAAGTGTTGGCATGGGGTTCAAGTGTTGGCGGTGGATTCAAGTGTTGGCTTGGGGTTCAAGTATTGGTAGTGGGTTCAAGTGTTGGCAGGGGGTTCAAGTGTTGGCATGGGGTTCAAGTGTTGGCAGTGGGTTCAAGTGTTGGCATGGGGTTCAAGTGTCCGCACGGGGTTCAAGTGTTGGCACGGAGTTCAAGTGTTGGCACAGGGTTCAAGTGTTGGCAGTGGGTTCAAGTGTTGGCAGTGGGTTCAAGTGTTGGCATAGGGTTCAAGTGTTGGCACGGGGTTCAAGTGTTGGCAGTGGGTTCAAGTGTTGGCACAGGGTTCAAGTTTTGGCACAGGGTTCAAGTGTTGGCAGGAGGTGCTAGTGTTGGCACGGGATTCAAGTGTTGGTACGGAGTTCAAGTGTTGGCACAGGTTCAAGTGTTGACATGGGGTTCAAGTGTTGGCGTTGGGTTCAAGTGTTGGCTTGGGGTTCAAGTATTGGCATGGGGTTCAAGTGTTGGCATGAGGTTAAAGTGTTGGCACGGGGTTCAAGTGTTGGCAGTGGGTTCAAGTGTTGACATGGGGTTCAAGTGTTGGCAGTGGGTTCAAGTGTTGGCGTGGGGTTCAAGTGTTGGCATAGGGTTCAAGTGTTGGCATGGGGTTCAAGTGTTGGCATGGGGTTCAAGTGTTGGCATTGGGTGAAAGTGTTGGCAGTGGGTTCAAGTGTTGGCATGGGGTTCAAGTGTTGGCAGTGGGTTCAAGTGTTGGCAGTGGGTTCAAGTGTTGGCATGGGGTTCAAGTGTTGGCATGGGGTTCAAGTGTTGGCACGGGGTTCAAGTGTTGGCAGTGGGTTCAAGTGTTGGCATGGGGTTCAAGTGTTGGCATGGGGTTCAAGTGTTGGCAGTGGGTTCAAGTGTTGGCTTGGGGTTCAAGTGTTGGCACGGGGTTCAAGTGTTGGCAGGAGGTGCAAGTGTTGGCACGGGATTCAAGTGTTGGCACGGAGTTCAAGTGTTGGCACAGGTTCAAGTGTTGGCATGGGGTTCAAGTGTTGGCGGTGGGTTCAAGTGTTGGCTTGGGGTTCAAGTATTGGCATGGGGTTCAAGTGTTGGCATGAGGTTTAAGTGTTGGGATGGGGTTCAAGTGTTGGCAGTGGGTTCAAGTGTTGACGTGGGGTTCAAGTGTTGGCATGGGGTTCAAGTGTTGGCAGTGGGTTCAAGTGTTGGCATGGGGTTCAAGTTTTGGCACGTGGTTCAAGTGTTGGCACAGGGTTCAAGTGTTGGCACTGGGTTCAAGTGTTGGCACGGGGTTCAAGTGTTGGCAGTGGGTTCAAGTGTTGGCATGGGGTTCAAGTGTTGGCATGGGGTTCAAGTGTTGGCACAGGGTTCAAGTGTTGGCAGTGGGTTCAAGTGTTGGCATGGGGTTCAAGTGTTGGCACGGGGTTCAAGTGTTGGCAGTGGGTTCAAGTGTTGGCTAGGGTTCAAATGTTGGCAGTGGGTTCAAGTGTTGGCAGTAGGTTCAAGTGTTGGCATGGGTTCAAGTGTTGGCATGAGGTTCAAGTGTTGGCATGGGTTCAAGTGTTTGAACGGGGTTAAAGTGTTGGCAGTGGGTTCAAGTGTTGGCATAGCGTTCAAATGTTGGCACGGGGTTCAAGTGTTGGCAGTGGGTTCAAGTGTTGGCGCGGGGTTCAAGTGTTGGCAGGAGGTGCAAGTGTTGGCACGGGGTTCAAGTGTTGGCACGGAGTTCAAGTGTTGGCACAGGTTCAAGTGTTGGCATAGGGTTCAAGTGTTGGCATGGGGTTCAAGTGTTGGCGGTGGATTCAAGTGTTGGCTTGGGGTTCAAGTATTGGTAGTGGGTTCAAGTGTTGACATGGGGTTCAAGTGTTGGCATGGGGTTCAAGTGTTGGCAGTGGGTTCAAGTGTTGGCATTGGGTTCAAGTGTTGGCACGGGGTTCAAGTGTTGGCACAGGGTTCAAGTGTTGGCACTGGGTTCAAGTGTTGGCATGGGGTTCAAGTGTTGGCAGTGGGTTCAAGTGTTGGCACGGGGTTCAAGTGTTGGCAGTGGGTTCAAGTGTTGGCAGGGAGTTCAAGTGTTGGCAGAAGGTTCAAGTGTTGACAATGGGTTCAAGTGTTGGCACGGGTTCAAGTGTTGGCACGGGGTTCAAGTGTTGGCACGGAGTTCAAGTGTTGGCGGGTTCAAGTATTGACATGGGGTTCAAGTGTTGGCACGGAGTTCAAGTGTAGGCAGTGGGTTCAAGTGTTGGCACGGGGTTCAAGTGTTGGCACGGGGTTCAAGTGCTGGCACAGGGTTCAAGTGTTGGCATGGGTTCAAGTGTTGGCACATGGTTCAAGTGTTGGCACGGGGTTCAAGTGTTGGCAGTGGATTCAAGTGTTGGCATGGGGTTCATGTGTTGGCATGGGGTTCAAGTGTTGGCATGGGGTTCAAGTGTTGGCACGGCATTCAAGTGTTGGCTGGGGGTTCAAGTGTTGGCACAGGGTTCAAGTATTGCCATAGGGTTCAAGTGTTGGCACAGGGTTCAAGTGTTGGCATGGGGTTCAAGTGTTGGCACGGGGTTCAAGTGTTGGCAGTGGGTTCAAGTGTTGGCACAGGGTTCAAGTGTTAGCAGTGGGTTCAAGTGTTGGCATAGGGTTCAAGTGTTGGCATGGGGTTCAAGTGTTGGCAGGGGGTGCAAGTGTTGGCATGGGGTTCAAGTGTTGACAGTGGGTTCAAGTGTTGGCTTGGGGTTCAAGTGTTGGCCTGGGGTTCAAGTGTGGCAGGAGGTGCAAGTGTTGGCACGGGATTCAAGTGTTGGCACGGAGTTCAAGTGTTGGCACGGGTTCAAGTGTTGGCATGGGGTTCAAGTGTTGGCACGGGGTTCAAGTGTTGGCACGGAGTTCAAGTGTTGGCACAGGGTTCAAGTGTTGGCACGGGGTTCAAGTGTTGGCAGTGGGTTCAAGTGTTGGCATAGGGTTCAAGTGTTGGCACGGGGTTCAAGTGTTGGCAGTGGGTTCAAGTGTTGGCTTGGGGTTCAAGTGTTGGCACGGGGTTCAAGTGTTGGCAGGAGGTGCAAGTGTTGGCACGGGATTCAAGTGTTGGCACGGAGTTCAAGTGTTGGTACAGGTTCAAGTGTTGGCATGGGGTTCAAGTGTTGGTGGTGGGTTCAAGTGTTGGCTTGGGGTTCAAGTATTGGCATGGGGTTCAAGTGTTGGCATGAGGTTTAAGTGTTGGCACGGGGTTCAAGTGTTGGCAGTGGGTTCAAGTGTTGACATGGGGTTCAAGTGTTGGCATGGGGTTCAAGTGTTGGCGTGGGGTTCAAGTGTTGGCATAGGGTTCAAGTGTTGGCATGGGGTTCAAGTGTTGGCATAGGGTTCAAGTGTTGGCATGGGGTTCAAGTGTTGGCATTGGGTGAAAGTGTTGGCAGTGGGTTCAAGTGTTGGCATGGGGTTCAAATGTTGGCAGTGGGTTCAAGTGTTGGCATGGGTTCAAGTGTTTGCATGGGGTTCAAGTGTTGGCATGGGGTTCAAGTGTTGGCACGGGGTTCAAGTGTTGGCAGTGGGTTCAAGTGTTGGCATAGGGTTCAAGTGTTGGCACGGGGTTCAAGTGTTGGCAGTGGGTTCAAGTGTTGGCTTGGGGTTCAAGTGTTGGCACGGGGTTCAAGTGTTGGCAGGAGGTGCAAGTGTTGGCACGGGATTCAAGTGTTGGCACGGAGTTCAAGTGTTGGCACAGGTTCAAGTGTTGGCATGGGGTTCAAGTGTTGGCGGTGGGTTCAAGTGTTGGCTTGGGGTTCAAGTATTGGCATGGGGTTCAAGTGTTGGCATGAGGTTTGAGTGTTGGGATGGGGTTCAAGTGTTGGCAGTGGGTTCAAGTGTTGACATGGGGTTCAAGTGTTGGCATGGGGTTCAAGCGTTGGCAGTGGGTTCAAGTGTTGGCATGGGGTTCAAGTTTTGGCGCGTGGTTCAAGTGTTGGCACAGGGTTCAAGTGTTGGCACTGGGTTCAAGTGTTGGCACGGGGTTCAAGTGTTGGCACAGGGTTCAAGTGTTGGCATGGGTTCAAGTGTTGGCACAGGGTTCAAGTGTTGGCATGGGGTTCAAGTGTTGGCAGTGGGTTCAAGTGTTGGCATGAGGTTCATGGTTGGCACGGGGTTTAAGTGTTGGCATGGGGTTCAAGTGTTGGCACGGCGTTCAAGTGTTGGCAGGGGGTTCAAGTGTTGGCACAGGGTTCAAGTATTGGCACGGGGTTCAAGTGTTGGCACAGGGTTCAAGTGTTGGCATGGGGTTCAAGTGTTGGCATGGGGTTCAAGTGTTGGCAGTGGGTTCAAATGTTGGCACAGGGTTCAAGTGTTAGCAGTGGGTTCAAGTGTTGGCATAGGGTTCAAGTGTTGGCAAGGGGTTCAAGTGTTGGCAGGGGGTGCAAGTGTTCGCATGGGGTTCAAGTGTTGGCAGTGGGTTCAAGTGTTGCTTGGGGTTCAAGTGTTGGCACGGGGTTCAAGTGTTGGCAGGAGGTGCAAGTGTTGGCACGGGATTCAAGTGTTGGCACGGAGTTCAAGTGTTGGCACGGGTTCAAGTGTTGGCATAGGGTTCAAGTGTCCGCACGGGGTTCAAGTGTTGGCAGTGGGTTCAAGTGTTGGCACAGGGTTAAGGTGTTGGCACAGGGTTCAAGTGATGGCATGGGGTTGGCACGGGGTTCAAGTGTTGGCACGGGGTTCAAGTGTTGGCACGGGGTTCAAGCGTTGGCACGGGGTTCAAGTGTTGGCATGGGTTGAAGTGTTGGCACGGGGTTCAAGTGTTGGCATTGGGTTCAAGTGTTGGCAGTGGGTTCAAGTGTTGGCATGGGGTTCAAGTGTTGGCAGTGGGTTCAAGTGTTGGCACGGGGTTCAAGTGTTGGCATGGGGTTCAAGTGTTGGCAGTGGGTTCAAGTGTTGGCAGAAGGTTCAAGTGTTGACAATGGGTTCAAGTGTTGGCACGGGTTCAAGTGTTGGCACGGGGTTCAAGTGTTGGCAGTGGGTTCAACTGTTCGCAGTTGGTTCAAGTGTTGGCATGGGGTTGAAGTGTTGGCACGGGGTTCAAGTGTTGGCACGGAGTTCAAGTGTTGGCGGGATCAAGTATTGAAATGGGGTTCAAGTGTTGGCACGGGGTTCAAGTGTTGGCAAGGGGTTCAAGTGTTGGCACGGGGTTCAAGTGTTGGCACGGGGTTCAAGTGTTGGCACGGGGTTCAAGTTTTAGCACGGGGGTCAAGTGTTGGCATGGAGTTCAAGTGTAGGCAGTGGGTTCAAGTGTTGGCACGGGGTTAAAGTGTTGGCACGGGTTCAAGTGCTGGCACAGGGTTCAAGTGTTGGCATGGGTTCAAGTGTTGGCACATGGTTCAAGTGTTGGCACGGGGTTCAAGTGTTGGCAGTGGATTCAAGTGTTGGCATGGGGTTCATGTGTTGGCACGGGGTTCAAGTGTTGGCATGGGGTTCAAGTGTTGGCACGGCGTTCAAGTGTTGGCAGGGGGTTCAAGTGTTGGCACAGGGTTCAAGTATTGCCACGGGGTTCAAGTGTTGGCACGGGGTTCAAGTGTTGGCATGGGGTTCAAGTGTTGGCACGGGGTTTAAGTGTTGGCAGTGGGTTCAAGTGTTGGCACAGGGTTCAAGTGTTAGCAGTGGGTTCAAGTGTTGGCATAGGGTTCAAGTGTTGGCAAGGGGTTCAAGTGTTGGCAGGGGGTGCAAGTGTTGGCATGGGGTTCAAGTGTTGACAGTGGGTTCAAGTGTTGGCACGGGGTTCAAGTGTTGGCACGGGGTTCAAGTGTTGGCAGGAGGTGCAAGTGTTGGCACGGGATTCAAGTGTTGGCACGGAGTTCAAGTGTTGGCACGGGTTCAAGTGTTGGCATGGGGTTCAAGTGTCCGCACGGGGTTCAAGTGTTGGCACGGGGTTCAAGTGTTGGCACAGGGTTTAGGTGTTGGCACAGGGTTCAAGTGATGGCATGGGTTGGCACAGGGTTCAAGTGTTGGCACGGAGTTCAAGTGTTGGCAGTGGGTTCAAGTGTTGGCACGGAGTTCAAGTGTTGGCACAGGGTTCAAGTGTTGGCACGGGGTTCAAGTGTTGGCAGTGGGTTCAAGTGTTGGCATGGGGTTCAAGTGTTGGCACGGGGTTCAAGTGTTGGCAGTGGGTTCAAGTGTTGGCTTGGGGTTCAAGTGTTGGCACGGGGTTCAAGTGTTGGCAGGAGGTGCAAGTGTTGGCACGGGATTCAAGTGTTGGCACGGAGTTCAAGTGTTGGCACAGGTTCAAGTGTTGACATGGGGTTCAAGTGTTGGCGGTGGGTTCAAGTGTTGGCTTGGGGTCAAGTATTGGCATGGGGTTCAAGTGTTGGCATGAGGTTTAAGTGTTGGCACGGGGTTCAAGTGTTGGCAGTGGGTTCAAGTGTTGGCACGGGGTTCAAGCGTTGGCACGGGGTTCAAGTGTTGGCATGGGTTCAAGTTTTAGCACGGGGGTCAAGTGTTGGCATGGAGTTCAAGTGTAGGCAGTGGGTTCAAGTGTTGGCACGGGGTTCAAGTGTTGGCACGGGGTTCAAGTGCTGGCACAGGGTTCAAGTGTTGGCATGGGTTCAAGTGTTGGCACATGGTTCAAGTGTTGGCACGGGGTTCAAGTGTTGGCAGTGGATTCAAGTGTTGGCATGGGGTTCATGGTTGTCACGGGGTTTAAGTGTTGGCATGGGGTTCAAGTGTTGGCACGGCATTCAAGTGTTGGCTGGGGGTTCAAGTGTTGGCACAGGGTTCAAGTATTGCCATAGGGTTCAAGTGTTGGCACAGGGTTCAAGTGTTGGCATGGGGTTCAAGTGTTGGCACGGGGTTCAAGTGTTGGCAGTGGGTTCAAGTGTTGGCACAGGGTTCAAGTGTTAGCAGTGGGTTCAAGTGTTGGCATAGGGTTCAAGTGTTGGCAAGGGGTTCAAGTGTTGGCAGGGGGTGCAAGTGTTGGCATGGGGTTCAAGTGTTGACAGTGGGTTCAAGTGTTGGCTTGGGGTTCAAGTGTTGGCACGGGGTTCAAGTGTTGGCAGGAGGTGCAAGTGTTGGCACGGGATTCAAGTGTTGACACGGGATTCAAGTGTTGGCACGGAGTTCAAGTGTTGGCACGGAGTTCAAGTGTTGGCACGGGTTCAAGTATTGGCACGGGGTTCAAGTGTTGGCATGGAGTTCAAGTGTAGGCAGTGGGTTCAAGTGTTGGCACGGGGTTAAAGTGTTGGCACGGGTTCAAGTGCTGGCACAGGGTTCAAGTGTTGGCATGGGTTCAAGTGTTGGCACAGAGTTCAAGTGTTGGCACGGGGTTCAAGTGTTGGCAGTGGATTCAAGTGTTGGCATGGGGTTCATGTGTTGGCACGGGGTTTAAGTGTTGGCATGGGGTTCAAGTGTTGGCACGGCGTTCAAGTGTTGGCAGGGGGTTCAAGTGTTGGCACGGGGTTCAAGTGTTGGCACGGGGTTCAAGTGTTGGCACGGGATTCAAGTGTTGGCATGGGTTCAAGTGTTGGCATGGGGTTCAAGTGTTGGCAGTGGGTTCAAGTGTTGGCACAGGGTTCAAGTGTTAGCAGTGGGTTCAAGTGTTGGCATAGGGTTCAAGTGTTGGCAAGGGGTTCAAGTGTTGGCAGGGGGTGCAAGTGTTGGCATGGGGTTCAAGTGTTGACAGTGGGTTCAAGTGTTGGCTTGGGTTCAAGTGTTGGCACGGGGTTCAAGTGTGGCAGGAGGTGCAAGTGTTGGCACGGGATTCAAGTGTTGGCACGGAGTTCAAGTGTTGGCACGGGTTCAAGTGTTGGCATGGGGTTCAAGTGTTGGCACGGGGTTCAAGTGTTGGCACGGGGTTCAAGTGTTGGCACGGGGTTTAGGTGTTGGCACAGGGTTCAAGTGATGGCTTGGGGTTGGCACAGGGTTCAAGTGTTGGCACGGAGTTCAAGTGTTGGCAGTGGGTTCAAGTGTTGGCACGGAGTTCAAGTGTTGGCACAGGGTTCAAGTGTTGGCACGGGGTTCAAGTGTTGGCAGTGGGTTCAAGTGTTGGCATAGGGTTCAAGTGTTGGCACGGGGTTCAAGTGTTGGCAGTGGGTTCAAGTGTTGGCACAGGGTTCAAGTGTTGGCACGGGGTTCAAGTGTTGGCAGGAGGTGCAAGTGTTGGCACGGGATTCAAGTGTTGGCACGGAGTTCAAGTGTTGGCACAGGTTCAAGTGTTGACATGGGGTTCAAGTGTTGGCGGTGGGTTCAAGTGTTGGCTTGGGGTCAAGTATTGGCATGGGGTTCAAGTGTTGGCATGAGGTTTAAGTGTTGGCACGGGGTTCAAGTGTTGGCAGTGGGTTCAAGTGTTGGCACGGGGTTCAAGCGTTGGCACGGGGTTCAAGTGTTGGCATGGGTTCAAGTTTTAGCACGGGGGTCAAGTGTTGGCATGGAGTTCAAGTGTAGGCAGTGGGTTCAAGTGTTGGCACGGGGTTCAAGTGTTGGCACGGGGTTCAAGTGCTGGCACAGGGTTCAAGTGTTGGCATGGGTTCAAGTGTTGGCACATGGTTCAAGTGTTGGCACGGGGTTCAAGTGTTGGCAGTGGATTCAAGTGTTGGCATGGGGTTCATGGTTGTCACGGGTTTAAGTGTTGGCATGGGGTTCAAGTGTTGGCACGGCATTCAAGTGTTGGCAGGGGGTTCAAGTGTTGGCACAGGGTTCAAGTATTGCCACGGGTTCAAGTGTTGGCATAGGGTTCAAGTGTTGGCACAGGGTTCAAGTGTTGGCATGGGGTTCAAGTGTTGGCAGTGGGTTCAAGTGTTGGCACAGGGTTCAAGTGTTAGCAGTGGGTTCAAGTGTTGGCATAGGGTTCAAGTGTTGGCATGGGGTTCAAGTGTTGGCAGGGGGTGCAAGTGTTGGCATGGGGTTCAAGTGTTGACAGTGGGTTCAAGTGTTGGCTTGGGGTTCAAGTGTTGGCACGGGGTTCAAGTGTTGGCAGGAGGTGCAAGTGTTGGCACGGGATTCAAGTGTTGGCACGGAGTTCAAGTGTTGGCACGGGTTCAAGTGTTGGCATGGGGTTCAAGTGTCCGCACGGGGTTCAAGTGTTGGCACGGAGTTCAAGTGTTGGCACAGGGTTCAAGTGTTGGCACGGGGTTCAAGTGTTGGCAGTGGGTTCAAGTGTTGGCATAGGGTTCAAGTGTTGGCACGGGGTTCAAGTGTTGGCAGTGGGTTCAAGTGTTGGCTTGGGGTTCAAGTGTTGGCACGGGGTTCAAGTGTTGGCAGGAGGTGCAAGTGTTGGCACGGGATTCAAGTGTTGGCACGGAGTTCAAGTGTTGGCACAGGTTCAAGTGTTGACATGGGGTTCAAGTGTTGGCGGTGGGTTCAAGTGTTGGCTTGGGGTTCAAGTATTGGCATGGGGTTCAAGTGTTGGCATGAGGTTTAAGTGTTGGCATGGGGTTCAAGTGTTGGCAGTGGGTTCAAGTGTTGACATGGGGTTCAAGTGTTGGCAGTGGGTTCAAGTGTTGGCGTGGGGTTCAAGTGTTGGCATAGGGTTCAAGTGTTGGCATGGGGTTCAAGTGTTGGCATAGGGTTCAAGTGTTGGCATGGGGTTCAAGTGTTGGCATTGGTGAAAGTGTTGGCAGTGGGTTCAAGTGTTGGCATGGGGTTCAAATGTTGGCAGTGGGTTCAAGTGTTGGCATGGGTTCAAGTGTTGGCACGGGGTTCAAGTGTTGGCAGTGGGTTCAAGTGTTGGCACGGGGTTCAAGTGTTGGCAGTGGGTTCAAGTGTTGGCATAGGGTTCAAGTGTTGGCACGGGGTTCAAGTGTTGGCAGTGGGTTCAAGTGTTGGCATGGGGTTAAAGTGTTGGCACGGGGTTCAAGTGTTGGCAGGAGGTGCAAGTGCTGGCACGGGATTCAAGTGTTGGCACGGAGTTCAAGTGTTGGCACAGGTTCAAGTGTTGGCATGGGGTTCAAGTGTTGGCGGTGGGTTCAAGTGTTGGCTTGGGGTTCAAGTATTGGCATGGGGTTCAAGTGTTGGCATGAGGTTTGAGTGTTGGGACGGGGTTCAAGTGTTGGCAGTGGGTTCAAGTGTTGACATGGGGTTCAAGTGTTGGCATGGGGTTCAAGTGTTGGCAGTGGGTTCAAGTGTTGGCATGGGGTTCAAGTTTTGGCACGTGGTTCAAGTGTTGGCACAGGGTTCAAGTGTTGGCACTGGGTTCAAGTGTTGGCACGGGGTTCAAGTGTTGGCAGTGGGTTCAAGTGTTGGCATGGGTTCAAGTGTTGGCATGGGGTTCAAGTGTTGGCACGGGGTTCAAGTGTTGGCAGTGGGTTCAAGTGTTGGCATGGGGTTCAAGTGTTGGCATGGGTTCAAGTGTTGGCAGTGGGTTCAAGTGTTGGCTAGGGTTCAAATGTTGGCAGTGGGTTCAAGTGTTGGCAGTGGGTTCAAGTGTTGGCATGGGTTCAAGTGTTGGCATGAGGTTCAAGTGTTGGCATGGGGTTCAAGTGTTGGAACGGGGTTCAAGTGTTGGCAGTGGGTTCAAGTGTTGGCATAGGGTTCAAATGTTGGCACGGGGTTCAAGTGTTGGCAGTGGTTTCAAGTGTTGGCACGGGGTTCAAGTGTTGGCAGAGGTTGCAAGTGTTGGCACGGGGTTCAAGTGTTGGCACGGAGTTCAAGTGTTGGCACAGGTTCAAGTGTTGGCATAGGGTTCAAGTGTTGGCATAGGGTTCAAGTGTTGGCATGGGGTTCAAGTGTTGGCGGTGGATTCAAGTGTTGGCTTGGGTTCAAGTATTGGTAGTGGGTTCAAGTGTTGGCATGGGGTTCAAGTGTTGGCATGGGTTCAAGTGTTGGCAGTGGGTTCAAGTGTTGGCACGGGGTTGAAGTGTCAGAAGTGTTGGCACGGGGTTCAAGTGTTGGCACAGGGTTCAAGTGTTGGCACAGGGTTCAAGTGTTGGCACGGGTTCAAGTGTTGGCAGTGGGTTCAAGTGTTGGCATGGGGTTCAAGTGTTGGCACGGGTTCAAGTGTTGGCAGTGGGTTCAAGTGTTGGCTTGGGTTCAAGTGTTGGCATGGGTTCAAGTGTTGGCAGGAGGTCTAGTGTTGGCACGGGATTCAAGTGTTGGCACGGAGTTCAAGTGTTGGCACAGGTTCAAGTGTGGAATGGGGTTCAAGTGTTGGCGTTGGGTTCAAGTGTTGGCTTGGGGTTCAAGTGTTGGCATGGGGTTCAAGTGTTGGCATGAGGTTTAAGTGTTTGGCACGGGGTTCAAGTGTTGGCAGTGGGGTTCAAGTGTTGACATGGGGTTCAAGTGTTGGCAGTGGGTTCAAGTGTTGGCGTGGGGTTCAAGTGTTGGCATGGGTTCAAGTGTTGGCATGGGGTTCAAGTGTTGGCATGGGGTTCAAGTGTTGGCATTGGGTTCAAGTGTTGGCAGTGGGTTCAAGTGTTGGCATGGGGTTCAATGTTGGCAGTGGGTTCAAGTGTTGGCAGTGGGTTCAAGTGTTGGCATGGGGTTCAAGTGTTGGCATGGGGTTCAAGTGTTGGCACGGGGTTCAAGTGTTGGCAGTGGGTTCAAGTGTTGGCATAGGGTTCAAGTGTTGGCAAGGGGTTCAAGTGTTGGCAGTGGGTTCAAGTGTTGGCTTGGGGTTCAAGTGTTGGCACGGGGTTCAAGTGTTGGCAGGAGGTGCAAGTGTTGGCACGGGATTCAAGTGTTGGCACGGAGTTCAAGTGTTGGCACAGGTTCAAGTGTTGGCATGGGGTTCAAGTGTTGGCGGTGGGTTCAAGTGTTGGCTTGGGGTTCAAGTATTGGCATGGGGTTCAAGTGTTGGCATGAGGTTTAAGTGTTGGGATGGGGTTCAAGTGTTGGCAGTGGGTTCAAGTGTTGACGTGGGGTTCAAGTGTTGGCATGGGGTTCAAGTGTTGGCAGTGGGTTCAAGTGTTGGCACGGGGTTGAAGTGTCAGAAGTGTTGGCACGGGGTTCAAGTGTTGGCACAGGGTTCAAGTGTTGGCACTGGGTTCAAGTGTTGGCACGGGGTTCAAGTGTTGGCAGTGGGTTCAAGTGTTGGCATGGGGTTCAAGTGTTGGCATGGGGTTCAAGTGTTGGCACAGGGTTCAAGTGTTGGCAGTGGGTTCAAGTGTTGGCATGGGGTTCAAGTGTTGGCA